>JAQZBX010011132.1:0-43245 GCA_029593785.1 Cabassous unicinctus | reverse complement strand
GTGTGATGCCATATCTTACAAATAACCCTGGTTAATTTAAGCCTATATAGAAAATGAATTTCTTTAGATCTTTGTAAGAATTTTAAAAAGTAAACTACAAGCAGGAAACTACTGCCTAAAAGATAGTTCAGGATCTTAATAACTCTTTAGCTAAAAACATAAAGTTTAACCACAAGTCTAGCATATCTAATCTTAGACATCAGAGCAAAAACTACTATGCCATAAGTTACTGTTCTTAAAAAGTTAACATCCTGTCACCATAAAACTAAAAGCGCTTATCTCAAGTCTATATGACGTCTGCAACCTTGCATAACTTCAAAGAGAATGCTTACGCTTGCCAAAAAATAGAATATAAAAACTGAGCTTATCTTACAATAAAGTCAGTCGCCAGTCGTCAGTCATCAGTCATCAATTCTCACTCAATCTGGTGTACAACTCATCACTCTCGCCAATGCCCTTAACCACCTTCAAACTGCTCCCTCATGCCTCGGCTGGACCGCGACATCTGGCGCCCGAACAGGGACCTGAAGGTAAGCTTTCTCTTTCTTCGTTAAGGGATAGGATCC
Organism: Cabassous unicinctus; assembly: GCA_029593785.1. NCBI lineage: Eukaryota > Metazoa > Chordata > Mammalia > Cingulata > Chlamyphoridae > Cabassous > Cabassous unicinctus. Next base: position 42,679 of record JAQZBX010011132.1, on the reverse strand, counting down.
TACTAAGGGTGCTACAGCCCCGCTGGTTTTTACCAGTTACCTTAAGAAAAGGTAAGGATAGAATAGGAAAGTTTAAATATGGGTAATACAGAATCGAAAGAACGGCGCATGTTTGTAAATATTACACATCACATGTTAAAAGTCAGAAGAATGTCAGTATCTAACAAACAGTTCAGACTTAGCTCAAAGATATAAAAATAAACGTCCTCAAATAAAAATTACTTTTTTCTTTCCAATTTCTCATATGGAAATGGGAACATTTAGCCTATAACTCCTCCTCATTTGTATATTGGAGGTGGATAACTTATTCTCAGTTTCACAGGTTCACAGTCTGAGGGGAATTGTGCCCCAAGACAGACTACAAGTATAAATGATTTTGATGAGACTGTACTTAATATTGTTACTGAAATGATTTAGGGCTTTTGAATTATTGTGATGGAAGGAATGTATTTGTGTATGGAAAGAACATGTCTTTTTGCTGCCCAGAGGGTGGAGTGTGGTAATTTGAGACTGTAGGTAACCAAGAAAATCATGTTCTTAATGCTGGTCCATTACTTTGGGTATGAACCCTATTGTGGGTGGGAACTTTTGGTTAGGTTATTTCAGTTTAGGGCCTTTTGATTAGGTTACTTCAATTAAGGCTTGGCCCAATGTGGGTCTTAATCCTCTTACTGGAGTCTTTTATAAATGGTATGAATATGGAGAGTGACGGGGAAAGCCACAGGACCTGAGAGAGAGGCACTAAAGCCAGAAGCTGAGAGCAACGAAACCCCAAATAGAAGGAAGAAGCAAGGAATATCACCATGTGCTTTGCCATGTGACAGAGAAGTCCAAGATTCTCAGCATCCAGTCTTCAGGGAAAAAGCATCGCCTGATGATGCCTTGATTTGAACATTTTAATGGCTTCAGAACTGTAAGCTTATAAGTTAATACATCCCCATTGTAAAAACCAACTCATTTCTGGTGTATTGCATTAGCAAACTAAAACACCATCCCAAGGGAAGATAAATTTTCTTTTAGATTTTTAGTTTTTTCCATGATGGCAAAGAAATAAATGTAGCTGTCATCTATTGACCTTGAATTTAAAATTCTTAGATACCACATTAACCACGGAGGAGACTGAAGGGAAGTGATAAGCTTCTAAAGAAGTGAGTGTAGTAAAAGAGCAGAAGTTTGAGGTCTGAGTAGTGAAAGGACAGAGACTGAAAGATCAGAGAAGGAGATATCCTACAGTATATGCTGGTTAATGACAGGGAGAAAGGTGTTTCAGTGAAGGGCTGATTGACCAACATTAACTGAACAGAGTTGGAAGAGGAAGGAAATTGAACAAAGATCTCAGTGGAGTAATGGAGAAGGAAGAATTTTTGAAGAACTGTTGTACATTTATAAAGTGATTTATAACCCTTGCTAAAATCCTTATCACATGTGTTTTGGTAATTTAGATATCAAATATCTCTCTAAATATTATACAGATAAATTTATATTATAGATTCTTCTTTTCAAAATCCCCAGTCTTCATCAAACAGTATATGTGCCTTTATATTGATTGATAGATTCATGAAAGATAATAGTTGGAGAAAATATTTTAGCATAAATATAGGTTAAAAATGCAAGCTTCAATGGCAGACAATCCTGGTTCTTCCTTCTTTTAGTTATGTACTTACGGGCAAATGAATTAAATTCTCTTTCCCTCAGTTCCATCATCTAACATCAAATATAGGAAAAGGATAATATTATTACCTAATCCATAGTGTTTAATAAGGATTAAATGAGCTAACCCATATAAAGTAGACCACAGGGTATGTTGTACATAGCAATTGCAAGATAATATTTGTCTTTCTATGTGCATGTGTGTGTATTTAAATTATATGTACTGGTTGTATATAATTAATATAATGTACATGTGCATGTATTATACAACATTATAATATAATTGTATATAGTTTATATTCCTCTATTTGTATGTGTGTGAAGCTAATGCAGACGGAGAACATTGTAATACCACTTAACATTTTTCTTCTCCCACAAATGCAATATTCTTACATATACTTTTTTTGTTTGTTTGATTTTTAGTTTATTTATTTATTTTTAAACAATTTATTGAAATATGTCATTCATACATGAACAAATATAAACTATAAGTGTTCAGTAAACATCGTGAACTTACAAAACAAACATGCATAACATCATACAGGGCTCCCACACATCACCCGCCCCCGCAAACACCCTGCATTGTTGTGAAACATTTGTTAACAAATAATGAAAGAGGATCTTCAAAGTATTACTACCAACTATACTCTGTATCTTCCTCCCTTATACATTTTTCTTAAGGATTTATTTATTTATTTATTTATATCCATTTTTACGCGACCCTCCCCACCCCGCATTTTTTGCTGTTTCTGTGTCCATTCACTGGGCGACTCTGTGTTCATTTCCTGCCCTCTCTTCTCATCTTTCTCCTCCTGTCTTCATGGGGATTCGACCCTTGGAACCTCTGATGTGGGAGAGAGGCATCCTACTGCCTGTGCCACCTTAGTTCCTATTTTTTGGTGCGTCTCATCTTGACTCTCCCTTGTGTCACTCTCCTGTTATTTTATCATCTTGCAGCATGGCTTGCGGGGCCTGGTGGCTCACCCATGCACGGGGTCTGGTGGCCCACACTCCTATATTTTTCTTTTTTTATTTTTACCGAGAGGTCCCAGGGTTCGAACCCAGGTCCTTCCATATGGGAGACGGACGCCCAACCACCTGAGCCACATCCGTCCCCCTGCTATATCTCTTAAGGTTGACTAAAGATATCCAAATTTACAGTCTTTTCCCATACAGGATGGTTATATAATAAATCAGGCTTAGCTTATCACCAGCATTCCGAAAACCAGACCTAGGGAGAAAAACTAGGTCTGGGGACACATGCATGGTTTTTAATATAGCGAACATTTAGCCTACTCTGATTATCACAAAATCAGGACAGCGAGAATATTTGCACTTACATATACTTTTATACTCACCTCCAAAGTTTCAAAACTGTCAATTTGTTAAAGCTTAGGTATTTTGTTTGTTTGTTTTCTGTATTTTTTTTTAACAGGATTGATCCCCAGACCATGTACATGCAAAGCACATGCTCAACCCTGAGGAGCTACACCTGCTTCACTAAAGCCTTAGAGTTGACGTATTTGTTTGGGGAGAAAGGTCCAATAATGAGTGTCTTTATCCAGTTATAGAAGCCAGTGTGCTAGGAATGGCTGTCTATGCTCAGCTGCTTCCTGAAGTGAGAGAATTCCCAGATCAATGAGTGGTACAAGTATTACAACTAAGTAATAGTTTAATACAGTCAATACAGCACAAATTCACAAGAGCAATCTCTCTACATAGTCTTAGATTGCTAGACTAATAAGTTACTTTTATACATTGAACTGAACACTCTTATTTTGACTGATGAGGGATCATAATTTATTTATAACTACTAATATTTCAATATTCTCAACTGAAATGGCTACACTGATATTCTTCATAGCTATTAACATTATCAAACATAATTTCCTGATAAGTTACAATTAAAATCAATACTCAATATCCTTAGATTTGAAGGTTAATTTAGAAAAACAATCAATCTAGTCCAACCTTAAACTTAAATACTACCTGTTCTGTTGCTGCCTGGTACCATGTTTTTGTTTTTGTTTTTTTCTTTGCTTGTATAGTAATTAAAATAGTCTGTAAATGTATCTGCAAGTCATTCAGCAGGGGTAGGTCTAGAGAGAACTGTTACTTTCCACCAAACTTTAAGATATTTGAAAATACGGATCATGTCCTTCATCTCTTTATTATTGGCACAAATAATCAGTAAGCTTTTACTGAACGAAGGAGATAATATGTCCATGTTTCACAAAAAGGAACAAATCACAAAGAACACAAGTCACTCAAGTTCACAAATCAAATTAGTTTAAAACAAAGAATGTGGTAACTCCACATTCTTGGCAAGATACTGGGTCATGTGAGAACCTGGGTCACTTTTCTGGATATTTTTCAATAGGTATAGTTTTTGCTTGGTTTGCTTGGTTTTCAGTCCTCTCTTGGATGCTCAGATCTATTTTTTCTCTTCAAAATGTCTGTCGTGTAGGGCCAGAAATAATACCACACTTCAGATTTTCTCCCACTTTCCCTCCAGTAAGTTTTATTATTCTTACTTCATCAGCCTTAATGAGTTTTAATTTCACTAGTTATTTACTAAAAATAATCAAATGTCGTGTTCTATTGTGCTCATATATACTAAATAGCAAGATACAACTGCTTAACCAGAACATGAGGAACTGATCTCTTTAAGGACAGGCTCTTTGTCTCCCACAATGTAATTGTCCCAGATCTGGCCCTGCAGGTGATTTATGGTAGGGATTCAGTAAATATTTTTAACCAATTAAATCCATTTAGGAGAAAAGTAAGTAGCATTTGGAAATTTGTGACTATTATTATTTCAATCCAAACTGGCATTATCTGTTCTGGTTTTATTGAAACTGCTAACAAAGGAAAAGGATTGAATTCCCATTTTATGTTCTGTGTCCAGAAATAGTTTATGAGATACCTCATTGGTGATCTGATTTAAATTCAAATAAACGACTTAAAAATGAAAACTCCTATGTTGCATTGCCCTTGGCTAATATTGTTATGCTAATCCTAAATATGCATTATACATTCAGAGGCTTAAATGATCAACAGTAGCTGTGTGTTTTCCTCCTGAATTAATTTTTTGCCACATATTAAAATAGACAAGATGTTTCCCATCTATAGTTTTAACTGCAGCTAATGCACGCAATAGCATTGTAAAGAATGTAGATGTTTTAAAGATTCAAGAAAGCAGTTATATAAACACAACTCTTAGAGTTCTATACAGGGCATCAAATATTAAGTGGATTTGAAAATTAAATTTTGAGGATGAAGACAACCATTTGATGATGATTTATGATTCATTAACACTTAATATATCTTGTTTTAAAATATATTTTATTTTACCTGTAATAAAGTGGAAAAAACCCTTTAAGAGGAATGCATTAAAAAAAAAAAAAAAACACAAATACTTGTTCATTGTGATTGAATTTAATCTCATAAGAAAGAGTGAGCTTAGAAAATACTGTCATTAAATTTATAGTAAATGTTTACATTTTGTATTTTTTTGAATGACATCATTTACATACTCCTTATGTGATCATTATCAATAAAACAAATAAATCATAAAATTGATTATTTTCAAATTAAGGTATAACTCATAAGAATTTAATCCAGAGACAAAGACCCAAATTATTTTATGTGCAAGGCACTTCAGGGACATTTACATGAATTTTACAGGTATATCCTTATTAGGGTCTGTGCTTAATATTAACATAATTTGTTCCTTTTGTTTTACATCATATTAATTTACTAACATTTGACACGAATCTTTGGCAACAGCTGGAACATGAACAAAGATGTGATACTCATCTGATAATGCAAGTTTGATAAAAATTGTTAGTGAAATCAAGGAAGGCCTGTTTACATCTTATTTTTTAAAAACATGTTAATAGTAATTATGCAAAAGTATGACTTTTTTTTCAGCAAATTTTATGTACCAATGTGCAAGTGCTTATTTATGCATTTCAACAAGCCTCCACAGTGACCTAATTTCTCTATGCCAACACAGTCTGCTGTGTGCAAAACACACTTATTGGACATTAAGGCAAGAGCTAAGCACTGAGTGACACAAAGGGATTCAGTGACATGAAAGAATATCCTTCCACATTAAAAAAAACAACTTTTCATATATAGTAATGAGTAAATAGAAAAATCTACTCTAATTATACAATTGGTCACATTTTAAATTTTGTTTTTATTTTTTGGCTACATTTATGGGTGACCAATGTGGGAAACTGTGAAGTATGAATTTGTGAATCCCAGAAAAAGGTTACATTCTTAAATTAATCCATTCCTGTGTGTGTAGGGTCCTTTGATTGCATCAAAATCACTTAAATGTTCTTTGATTAGATTACTTGAGAAGATTGCTTTAGAGCTTTTGAATGGACTATGTCAGTGAGATGTGAGCCTGTTTGGGTGTCTGGTCTCTTGCTAGGTCTGATACAAATGGAGACACAGACAGAGAGACACACAGGAAAAGGGAGCTCAGCCGTTTTTGATCTGCCATGTGAGAGAGGACTTGAGGATCTCTAGCAGCCAAAGCTTAAGCAAGAAGTCCCCAAGAGGCTGGGCCCATGGAGCAGCTCAAGGCTGAAGAGACAAGCTCCAGGAACTGGATTCTGGGAGACATTGAGCCTGGAGGGGAAGGCAGAGATCTCAGCACAGATTGCTCGCCATCTTGCTTCATTACATGGAAGCACACCAGCATCACCAGCAGCTGACTTTAGTGAGAAAGCATCTCTGATGGTGCCTTGATTTGGACATTTCACAGCCTCAGAACTATAAGCTTTTTACCATAAATAAAATTATCATTTTAAAAGCCAATCCATTTCTGGTAGTTTGTATCAGCAGCCCTGTGGCAAACTATGACAGTGACAGAAAGTGATATAGACCTCTGATTTTATAGAATTCTGTCCTGAGCTGACAGCCCTTCCATCAAGACTCTTGCCCTTTATTGTCTATACCAATTCTCCCAAATTTATCTTAGTGGAAGTTTTGGAAATCTCAACCTGTTCTCAAAGGCTTACCTGCACAGACATACCGCAGGTCCACTCCAGATATCTGGCTGCCAATATGGTAATTAAATAATCTAATCTGATATTAAAAATATATATATTAAAATTGCCAAATCTATTGTGACAAAGTGATGTAGAATGATTTGCCTAGGTACAGATTTTATTTGAAGAGGAGAATTTTACACTAAGAATATACTTTGCATATTGTAATACAAATGAGAGGCATTATAATAGTAACACAATATAATGACTCTTACATGTTTGTCAGGTACTTTATATATTTTTAATTGGATATCATTTGTGTCACTATTATCATCTTGTTAGCTGTACCATATTATTAGTCAGTGTAAGGGCAAAATGCACGCCTGTTCTGAAATCCCAAGTGATTTCACATGTCTTTTTCCTCTATTATCATGTTTGATGATTTAATGAAGAGACCTGAATTTATTATACAAAAAAATGAAATGATGCTCTTTGAAATAAATTTATTATAAAATCAGATGATCACTACTTTTTTCACTAAAAATCCAACATCTTTAAAAATTGTCTCAAGAACAGTAACATAACTGTACCAGAAAAAGTCTTTTTAGAGCTTTTGAGATAAGAAGCAGCTATGATTAAGTAATCAAAAAGATGAAATACATACATGTGATTCTTCAGTATAAATATTTAAAACAATAATAATAAATGAAGTGTCACTTCATATCTTTATGTGTTTCTGATGCAGGAAAAAGGAATATATAATTTAAAACAAATAATTTGATACAGTTATTTGAATAACCAAATTGAAAGTGAGAAGAACCATTGCAACTCTGTACTTGCTCTTACTGGTGTGGAGCAGAAAATCAGTTGTTTAAACCAGAGGTTCTGTAAATAGTGTGTTTCACATAGCCAGGAACAGAATGCCTTTGGTGCTGGAGATAGAGAACAGGAATCATGGAAAATAAGGCTCCCCACAAAGAGTTACACATGAGCATGTGTGCATGTTTGTAAGTGTGTGTACATATGTGAAATGTACCTCTAATTTACATTTTACAGGAAACTATTTCCACAAGACACTTGCCTTTGTTGGAAAAAACCCTACTTAAGGATAATAAGATATGTAAAAAATACTTTATAACAGCTTATAATTCATAATTACATTACTATGTTTTATAATCTGGAAACAGCAATCAGAAATGGTATTGGTGTAATATAAATCAATCAGAATAAAGCTTCAAAACAAAAATAAAAAGTCAGTGCTATTTCTTTTGATAAAGGTGACTTTCATCAGAAAAATATGTGTGCTGTAGAATGTGGCCACTTTAACCACTGAATCAAGTGGAGTGTGGAGATGTGCAGGAAGTACTATTGATTTTAAGCATTATTTGAACCAACAAACAGATTTAAAATGACCTTCCACTCTGATAACAATATCTATAATTTGAAATGAGTTTGTAAAGGAAGAAATGTTGCAAGGTCTGGAGTAAGATAAATGGCAATTTATGGAGGTCAGCCGGCCAATTTCAGATCAAAATAGTTGATATTGCTGCAAAGCAGTAAATATATCAACACAATTTCAGGAAAATCACAATTTGAAGATATGTTAATTTTTGAGGAATTGTTTTACCAGTTACATTGGAATTGCTTTATCTATAAAGCTAATCTTATGTTTTGTGATTTGTTGCTTTCAGGTATGTTCATAGTAATAGAATATCTTGACTCCTTAAAAAAATAAATAGGAAAATGTATCAGAGTTCATCTTTGCTTAAAGTACAAAATATAATGAACCACATTCTCAGGTCAGTCCTTAGTTTTAAAATACTTGTAGAATTAATAGTAGTGAGTATGTTTTTTAAAATTTTTGTGAGTTCTTTCTTTTAGGTAAATACCCAGTGGATATTTTTCAATTAAGCTGGTGATGTTCTTTAGGGTTCATTCTATTTTCCCTGTTTTCCAAATAAACTTGGTATCTGTGGTTTCAGGATTGGTCCAGACTCATGTTAAACTTGTAAGCACAAGAAGCTTAAAATAATTCATGACTTTCCATATTTCTCTGGTATTCTAAATTAGAAAATCTTGGAGTTAACCAGCAAGTACAGCCTCAGAAGTTATGCATTTTATTCTACTGTACTATGATAATTTAAAAATGCTGAATAGAAATAGTCAAGATAAACCTATCTGAGAGCAAAATTCATGTAAAATGAACCCAAAGCTCTTCTAAAAATGAACAGAGAAGGGATATTCTTCTAATTCAGCAGATTATCTGTCCAGAAAAAAATAGAAAAAAAATCTTCCTGGACCTATTGTTTGTTTCATTCCTGCAGACCCGTCTCTCTAAAAGCACCTTCCTTTCAGTCTCATTTTGAAAACTTGTTTTCCAGTTTCACCAAAGTATTTTGTTGTGCTCTGACTCAGCAATTAACTCCAATACTGTCTCTTCTTATTCTTGTTAATCTGGTTTATAAGCAACACATAATCTAATTTAAAAAGAGCTGAAGAAATTATTTTAAATATTTCCTTTTGATTGGATATTTTAAGAATTATTTAGAATTTCCTTGGTTGAACATTGCAAGGCTTGCAAGTTATGATATTTTTAGTTGGACTTTCTTTAGAAGATTTTCTTAGTGGAAAAAGATGTAGACATTTGCAAACATGTTGTTTTTAGAAATCTATGTAAATATTGAGTCCATTCATGGTATCTACCATTTTATCCATTCATCTGCTCAAAGTAGAAGATCAATAGAGTTAAAATAATCTGTGAATATGTCTTGATGTTTTGTTTTATATGTATCAGGATCTGGGCAGAGGGATAGCAGGCAACAGTACATTTTAAATAAATTTTTACAAGGAACTCTTGTATGTTCTTTAGCCTGATTTGCTGACCATTTACATTTTGCCCCATTTTTATCTATTAATTTATATGTACATATATTTTATATTGTCTGAACAATTTTTTGAGTAAGATGGAAACATCACCATCCCCTTTCCAAATGCTTTATTATAAATACTTCAGTGTATCAACTAAGAATAAGAACAAGGTCATTATTCTTCATAACCCCAGTAAGGAAATTTAATATTGATTCAATGTTATTGTTTAAACAACAGTATATATTGCAATTTTGTCAAATGTCCAATAAATGTCACATACACCTATTTTTCTTGATTTCAGATATAATACAGGGCAATTCTTTGTATTTATTTGTCATTTTCCTCTAGTATCCTTTATTCTGGGACATTATCTCAGCCTTCCTTTGTCTATCTTGATTTTGATGTTTTTTTAATGTTACAAGTCATATATATCCTAAAAGATCCCATAATTTGGGTTATTCTAATGCCTAATTCAGGTTATACATTTTTGGCAGTACCACAGAAATGAGGCTGTGCATATCACATATCATGAGGCTAAATTTCTCAGTGTGTTCATGCTTTCTCAAAGCTAATCAATTGGAATCATATCAAAGGAGATATAATGAAGAAAAGCCTACTCTACAGAGAGGATTATTTACCAGGAATGTAAATCAACTGCATTTTAAGTGTTTTATTTACTTATTAATTCCACATCACATGCCAGGCACTGAAATAGATGCTAGGGCTATATTGAAATACATGCTAATTGACAAGCATCTGGGATCAGCCAACTACAACCCTTGTGCCAAATCCAGCCACAGTTTTGTGCTAAAACAGCAGAGTGGAATAGTAGTGAAGGAGACAGCATGACCCACAAAGCCTAAAATATTTACAATCTGGTCCTTCACAGAAATAGTTTGCCACCCCTGATCTAAAGCAACAAGATTTTAGCTGATGAAAAGTTTACATGAATAATTATTGATAAATAGTTGAATAATAGAAAAAAAAAACATGCTCACTTTTTGTCATGTGTTGTTGTTGTTGTTGTTGTTGTTTCCCTGGAGTGAATAGATTTTGGCCCTGCAGCTTGCATATTTTATACTATATATTAGGGGAAAATATTTACTGCTTTAAAACTATTCATATTTTAGGCCTTGCTTGGAAATAATAAATGATGCCACTTAGCCAGAAATCTCTAGTGTTTCTGGGCCTACCTCTTACATGTTTCTATTGTTCTCTTGCCTACTCCCTGCTTTAGATTGTACTTCAAAGGAATAAGCTGAGGTTTCAGCATTTCTGTGTCAGCAAAGACTTTCTTTTCCTTCAAGCAATTTATTAAAGGGAGAATCAGATTGAGTTTAGTGAAATATATTCCATCTTTCCTGAAGACAGAATTTTGTCCCATAAAAGAACCCCTTTGCTTGTGTCTTGAGCAGAATCACATTTTCAAACTGGTGTCTGGACACGCAAATAAATCCCATTACCCAGTAATAGGATTTTTCTGCACACCTCCTGTGCACTCCTTTGGTAACCAAGGAGTCCTTCACAGTGGGCTGTTTCTTTTTCTTTAGGTTTATTCTGACATCTGTCCAAATAATTTCACTCTATGATGCATTTGTTTCATTTAAACACACCAAGAGGGTGATAGACTAGTAGTTGATGCAATTCTTGAACATCAGTATTCTCCCTTATTTCACTGAAGAAGACATCCTGAATTTAGCCTTTGTCTGGGAAAGAACCACATTTCAACCATTTGCAACATAACTTATGGTTGAAACCAACAGCTGTGTTCTTAGATGATGTCTAAAAAAGTAATGACTATTTTCAAGACTGTCAGTCAGATTGTCTCAAAAATGTGGTTAAAAAACTGTTAAAGGACATGCTCTAAATTTTAGGCTAGAATAGTAATTTACACCATTAATAGTACATTTTGATCAAAATGGAATCAGTAAGACTAATATTGAGTGAAGCTGGATCAAAACCTAAAGTACCCTTTAGTGGAAGATTGTGCTCTGTACCATGACCCCTAATTGCTAGCAAGAGGTAGCCTCCAGCTCTTCCTGAATTGTTGTTTTCTCTGATGTCATTCTAATCTTCAATGATGATGATAATAACAACAATAGATAGAAATTGCCATTCTTTGCCATGATTCCTATTCATTTTTATCTGTAATTCTTATAAACTTATTGCAAGCTAGACATTATTGTCCCATTGTTACACATGGAAGAAAGAGTCATGAAATGGCTTTGACTCTCCAAAAGCTGTAGAAAAAGTAACAATTGAGATTAAACCAAGATCTATCTAAAGTCAAAGTCTACTTACTTTTATTCCAGAGTTCTACAAATACTATTGGTGGTTACTTGGGTTTTTTGATTAAATATAGGATACATTTTCAAAATATTAATTGCAAGTTGAATAGTTTTTGTTTTAATTGAGCTTTTTCCTATGCCAGAATCATATTTTTATTAATTGTAAAACAATACAGGAAACCCAAAGAACGTGTGCAGTAACAGAGAACCTGCATTATTTATACACTGCTTTGAAACCTGCTCATTACTTTACTTCTTGACATTGCCTGATATATGCCAATCTGACAAACAAGATTTCCGGATATTGAATTTTTCTTGTCAACTGATGTTAGTTAAAGAACTAACCTAAAATACACTTCAAATTTCTAACCTCTAAGTTTTATGCTTCCCATTTCATTTTGTAGAAACTTTATGTTTCTGAAAGTTAGCTGAAGTATTAATAAATTTAATTGTTTTAATGAAATATTTAATCTTCCTTAAAACAATTTTAATTGACTTTATAGACAAAAGCAAATATAATAGCTACAGTACTGTACAAGTCTATGCAAGATTAAAAAATAATAATTACATACAAACTTATCAGGTTATTCAGAGGACTTTGCCTATTATCATATTAAATGCCCTCTAGTTTTTATAAAATAACAAATCATATCAGTGGACACCTCCTCCCAAGCTTACGTTATATCAGAACCAGCCCTGAAAATCCCAGCCACCATCCCCACCCCTGCCATTTCTGTTTTTTGAGAACACTGGGGAGTAGAGAGAACAAGACAATAGCAGTAAAGAATCAGAGAAGTAGAGAAGTGAGGTATTTGTAGCAATATCTCTTTCCTTTGTCCCCTCAAAAATTGGGGGTTATGAGGGAATGGACAAATGGGCAGGCTCCAAGAGAATTTTTTGAAGAGTGCCTTCAAAAATGGAGGCTAGTTTGTTGAACTCAGAATTTCCAGAGCCACAAACATTGGAGATATACATACCAACAGTGTGAGAAGAGACTGTAATATAAAGAATCTAAATAGGAAAGGAAGAACCACAAAGGTCATAGAAAATGATAGGAGGAAGAGGAAGAAAATGATAAGAGCTGTGAGGTCGCCATTGGTTCAAGTAAAGTTGGGCTCCAGTAGGAGACAAAGGGGAGATATGTGAACAAAGTGAAATTAATAAATTCACTCCTTATGTGAGAGAATTTATCAATGGATGGGATGGATATGGAATGCAGTTGGCTCCCAAACACATTCACAGTCCTTCACAAAAACCATCACATGATGGAGACTGCTAGAATGTGATGAAACAGCATGAAATCAGTACCATGCCTCACCACTGACACAATTTGCCCAAATGGGCCTTTATCTCCCCTAACTCTTTTCATGTCCCCATCCTAGAGGAACCACATCCAGAAGGGGGAGATAGAGGAATGTGAAAGCAGACCATTACCCTCCTCCCATTCCATCTTTCCTGGCCATATAATTGCTAACAGCAGAAGGAAAGAAAACTTTGAATCAGAAATAACATTACAAAGTCAAATTGTTCAAGACTCCAAAAGAATCATTCAAGTCAACCAGAAGTTATAGAATCCACTAGAGATGATTTTAAGTGAACGGGAAATAGGATAATATATGGCCCAATTGTAAGACAGTGATTGTGTTGTCTCCCTGTACTAGAATATAAATTTCAGTTTTGTTCACTGATGAATCTCAAATGGTTAGGTGAGTGCTTGCATAGATGTTCTCAGTAAAAATTTGCTGAATGAGACAAGTGAGACAGTACACCATCTCTTCAGCATGTATTGGCAATAATTTATAGTAAAAGCCAAAATGCTACTCATAGGCACAGAACCTGAGCATGAGAATTATAATAATCATACCCAAACACCTTTATATCTTCTACCTTTGCATTTGATCTTGTTTCTTATACCCAAGTAAGCACAGGCATAGTTGCTATAAACATTGCTTTTGTAAATTCTAAGGAAACAAGTAACACTTTATTGTTAGTTTTGAAGTATATAACCATGAAAGTGTAAAACACAAAAGTAATTTTAAAAATAAAAAATCAATTGTATTTACCTATTTTTAGGTTTATTTATTTAAAATATCTTCCAAGAAGCAGCCTTTCTCAGAAGTCAACTTAAGTTGTATTAATTATGGGTAAGGCTATAGGGACAGCAGGATTGGAGTCATGGTTTAGTAATATTGATTGGATAATTGCTTGGACAATTTGGTCTATCAAGAGAGGTGAGAAGGGTCAGCTGGGTTCTCAGGTCTTATAAATGACAAAGTGGAATAATTATTTTAATCCTTCAGGGTCTTTCAAGACCTTTCTTTATAGGCCAACATGGGCCTCAAGACCAATATGCTTAAGCCAAATGTAAGAATCTAGAATTTAACTGCCATCTAAGGTTTCTAAGTCTGAAACAAAAGCCAGTTTTGTGATCTTAAGAGATGCTTGAGTCACCAGAACAATAATGAGTTTCTCATGTGACTGTAGGTTTTCTGTGGTGATTTCAATCATCTGTATAAATTATTGGCTATATAGAAGCTTTGAAGATTGTGGGCAGGATACAACATAGGACTATGATGTCAAGGAAAACAAGAAGTAAAATCATAAATAGACCTTTGACCACACTTTTAATTTACCATGTCTTAACCAGGTAAATGAATCTCAGTCTCCACATGAATTCCCTGAAATAGACGCCTCAGAAAGTGGCATAGTGGTCATATCTCTAAGCTTTCTTATCTATTTCTATACCATTACTCAGATATTTTTATACCAAAGATTAGCTCTTGGAAACTAAATCTTTAGAATTAAAGGGAGAATCTTTAGGTTACCATTCTTAAGAATTAACAGTCTAGAATTTTAAAGTAAAGAGAGAAAAAGATGAAAATATGGAGGAGAAAGATAGAAACAAAAAGATGGCAGTCGGTGAATCCTGGTATTTGAGGTTCTTTGTCCAGGAATTTGTGGCAGAAGTCATTTATATATGGAAGTCTGCTTCTAGATCCAAGTTTCTTGAGAAACTTCTTTCCTTTGTGATGACATTTGCTCCTGAGTATTTCAAGAGATTCTCAGTTATAGATCTCCAAGTTGTGAGGACCTCCATGTCATGGGAATGTGATAAATTTTTGAGTTTGGAAATATGGACCCAGGGATACAATCCTAGCAATTTAATTACCACATTTATAGTTAGGAGTATCTGATATGGTCCTTTAAAAAAAAATCAACAACAGTCTTAAGTTGGTGTTATTTCCAGTAAAACCAGCTCTCCATGCTGAAGTCAAGCAGAGATACCTATGGTTTATCCTTGAGAGAAGCCACGCGCACCTGTTTGTTATAAACATGGACATACTGATTTAAATATTTAAAGGATTTGAGCATTTCCGTCTGTAATAATTTAGTTATGGGAAGAGTAATTACTAGTGTTCGAGGCTGTCCTGTGATTAGTTCATATTAATATCATCTGATAACCTTTGGTGATGTTCTGAAAGTTGTTAAAGTTAAGGCCTATTACTTACCTCATGGCAGTCATAATTATTCATATAATCATCTATTATAAGTGGTGAGGACATTGACATTTGTCTAAAACTTTTTGGCTTATAACATAAGGCATAGCATAAGCACTGCTGATTGTCCCTGAGTAACTGTATTAGTCAGCCAAAAGGGGTGCTGATACAAAGCCAAATTCTGTCGGCTTTTTATAAAGGGTATGTATTTGGGGTATACGCTTACAGTCACAAGGCCCTAAAGATTCCAACTCAAAGTACCAAAAGAGGTGTTTTCTTATGCATTGACGTAAGATGGCTGCCAATATCTGCGAGGGTTCAGCCTTCCTCTGTCCTCCTAAGGCTCTGTGCGCCCAGATTCTCCTAAACTCAGCTGTAGGCTGGCATAAGGTTCATCACTTTCCCCACGGCTCATTTCTTTCCATGCTCAGCTGCTCTTTTCTCTCCACAAGGTCAGCTGTAGACTGTCAGGCTCATCTCTCTTCCTGGGGCCATGTCTATGGAGCATTCTTTCCCCCTGTGTATCTGCTTCTGTGTTCTCCTTCCCTGTGTATTTACTTCCATGTAAGAGTCTGTTTTATCCCCACCAAGGAGGTGGGAACTCAACCCTGCATGCTCTAATGATGTAGTCAAATCTTGATTTAATGAAGTAAAAGTGAATCCTCTGAATCTAATACAATCTAATACACCCAGAGAAACAGACCAGTTTACAAACACAATCCAATATCTATTTTTGGAATTCATAAACAATATCAAATTGCTGCAGTGACCAATGTATAAAATTTAGAAACATAAATAACTTCATGGGCAAATATTATTATATCAGTATTTGTGGTTGAATATCAGTACACTTTTTTGTAACTAAGATGTATGGAATCATTAAAACTTATTTATATTAATGTGTCATATTCATAATGAACTATGAAAATCAAGATGTCAAGCAACACTCATTATTTTTATTAGTTTTTTTAATAAGGAGAAAAAACCAATCAGTTTGGTATCTGCTGGCCATTACAGTAATCATACATATATTTATTATTCTGAATTTGTTACCTGAGTTTGAGAAAGACAAAAATCAAGAAGACTTGACAGAGGAGAAAGACAGAAAGATGAGCAATATTTTATAAAAGGTCAGAAAACCATAGCAATAAAGGACAATGATTTTAGCAATTTAATGACCCTCTTCCCCAAATAAAGTTTAAGAAATGATTCAATACAAGAATATGCTAGAAATATGGAGAGTTAACAAAATATTTTGTTGATAAAAAGGAGGATTTTTTTAAAATGAGGGCAGTGAATAATTTGGTCATTTCATAGAAAAAAATTCTGTTGTTTACAGAAAAAGTAATATTTTGCAGGAAAGGACTTTCAAACCTTTTTCCTTATGAATAAATCTTTTAACATTGAACTAAAATTGCTAGCCTAGTTAGCATATTTCATTATTTTTATTTCTTTTTATTATTCATAGTCTTTGTTATCTTAAAACTTCATATAACCGTAGGTTTAGACATAGAGAAATATATAATTATTTAGATAAATGATAAAAATCTGATATTTACTTCAGCTTTAAAATGCAATTAACATTATCAACATATTAAATAAAACAATGTTCTAATTCCCATCTTAAAAAATGTAATGTTTTCCTTAAAAAACTGACAAATAATATTCATTATCTTAATTATATTCTTGTATCTTTTCTCTGTAATTGCTATACTTAGTATAATCTCAAATATTCATAGTAATTATCATTTTTAATTAAAACAGCTAACTTTGTTCCTCCAGACCGAGACAAAACTACAAGACAGGAAATTCAAACTGTCTTAAATATTTTTCTTCAAGAGCAGTTATTTTCTATGACCTTTACAAATATATAAATGCATATATAATACCACCCAAAAGTTAAAGTTCATAATACCTGATGAACTTTATCTGTTCTGCAGTGGATAAGTATAAGGATAAATTAAAACTAAGCTCTGTGATCAATATTTTGTGCCTTTTTCTCACTTTGAATTTATTCAGGTATCCAAACATTATTTGTTAAGTAAAACAATTTGTTAGCCCAATATATTAAAATTAATTGAGGATATGAAAATTATAATTTACACCTACACATTAAACCTTTATATTTCATGGCATAAAAAATGAGGTCAAACACTTTTAAAAGATATCCATTATTACCATTTCATTTAATTAAACATATTTTTATATTTTAAATCTTAAACAATTCCAGAAAAAAATGATAGTTTATTTGACTCATCAATTAAATGTAGATATTTAAATACTTCAGATAATGTGAACTTTAACATTAGTCTTATATAAAGTAGAATTGTGTATTGACATTAATTTTATACAAAAATATGGAAAAACATAAAGTAGTTTTAAGCAAATATCATTAACTTATTCCAATGATTCATTTATTTATGAGGAATATTTCAAGGACAATTTTATGACAAAATCCATCTATCTATGTGATAAAAAACTAAAATATAAAGACTTTAAATGGTGTATACAAGCTATTGATTTTTTCTTTGAACTAGAGTTACAGGTTTAACATTTTTGAAGCCAAATTTTTAAGCAAAAATAATGCAGTTTAAAATTTTTTCTTTAGTTTTTTTTAAAATTCTTACTGTTTCTCTGGACTAAATAGTCCTAAATGTTGCTGATACATTAGTGTGCAAAAATTTTTAAGAGAATGGAAAACAGTGGGGAATAAAGTAAAAGCCAAATAGGTAAAGAAGAGCAGTCAGCTTCAGAACAATAGGACATTTTCATTGAGAAAAGTTAATTATCTTCCTTCTTCATTGTGGAGAGGAAGATTAGATGCAGGAAATCACGTTTACACTCACTCACACACACACACACACACACACACACACACAGAGCAAAGATTATTCACTTTCGGTTTAAATAATGTACTCTTCCTATTATGTGATCACTCTCTTTTAAAGACAGAAAAGACAATTTCCTCAAGAGAGATTTTTCCCTTTATTGTTCTAAAACACCTACAATGTGAACAAACTTGTTTATGTCAAGGCCCAAAATGGCCAATGTAATTCAAAATTTCCCCAGTGAAAATACTCCAAGTATTCAAATATTTTTCCATTGGCATCATGATGCTTATATTCATATAGTCTGTGGGAAACTGACCTGGTGCTGAGCTTGTTGACTCTCATTTGTCCATTGACCCCTACCTATGAAAAACAGATGGTACAAAGAACTTCTGAAAATTTTACCTGCTAATTCAAAATCACCCCAGAAAGTGAAGGAAAGAAGAAAGTGGATGGTTCTTAACTAAGGACTATAATCATAGCTGCTTAAGCCATACCATGAAAAGATGATTGAAGAGTGCAGGACAGTAGTCGCACTCATCTGGCGGCCCATGCTTGGGGTCCCCAAAGAATGGAAATGGTAAACCATCACTGATACATTCTTCCTTATCAAAGCATACCAGAGTGGGCAGAAGGGAGTGTGGTCCTAATAGAGTCATGGAACAAAAAATGAGAAAGGATATAAACTAACTAGCTCAAATACTTATTAACTTAAGTATTGATTAAAATATTTCAATGTCAGAATAACTTTTAGATGAATGTTCTCTGGAAGAGCAAGAGCTGGAAAGCTTTTATAAGTTTGATAAGGAAGGGCAATTGTGGCAGTTAGAAGTTATGCATTCCAGAAAAACATCTACTTAATCTTAATCCATTCCTGAGGGTGTGAACTTATTGTAAAAAGGACCTTTTGATGAGGTTACTTCAGTTAAGGTTTGGCCCAACTGAATTAGGATGGGTCTCAATCCTATCACTGGAGCCCCTTATAAGCTGAAAGAAATTCACATACAGAGAAAGAAAACCACAGGAAGAAGCCAGAAGTCAACACAACCCAGAAAGCCAGGAGAGACTTCCATGTATATTGCCAGGTGATAGAAAAACCAAAGACTAAGAATGGCCAGCAGCCAGCCTCAGAACACCATCATCTTCTGGGAAGAAGCATTGTATTGATGATGCCTCGATTTTGGACTTCTCCTAACCTCAAAACTGTGAGCCAATAAATTCACTTTGTGCCAACCCATTGCATGGTATTTGTTTTAGCAGCCTGGAAACTGTTAAAATGTTCAGTTTTTTTTTCTCAGACTTGCTCACTGTTCAAATTCTCAGAAGGTAAGGGGAAATGTAGATCATGTTAACTGTGGGGCAAGATATAAGATGGCATGACTGGGGTCATGGTTTAGAAAGTGTTGGTTAAAAATTTTGGTTTGTAATGGTAAGTGAGGAAGAATGTTCAGAGGTTAACCTCTGGGAGGGGTCACAGTGGACATTTTTTAGTCTTTCATGTGTTATTCCACCTTCAATCTATGAATCCAGCCACCTTTAAAAGGGAAATTTATTGCTTCTGTGTAGAGTCTTCTCCCTTGACACATGATATGTGATCTTAGGCAAGTCACTTAATTTCTTAATGATTCCATCCTTTGTTTTGAAGTTACAGAAGTATTGGATTCTTCAACTGATGGTGACCAGAAATGGAATCTGTGGGCAATAGAGCCTGTAGAAATTATCACAGTTCAAGTCCAGACCTCATTTATGTAAATTCACAAAGATTATATTCTATCTATTGTTATAATTTTTTCTTACATGTATCAATAAATTCCTCTACATCACTCCTTCTTTTAGTACCAAATAATAACTATTTAGACAATTTTTAAATTCCTTTAGTTATATTTCAGCTAGTCCCTTCCTTGTCTTCATTTGGCTTGGAAGATAGCCTCCATTTGCAAATAGTGAATTTGAACTACTTTGCATTGGTAACATAAATATAAATATTTTTTGGCTTATTCTTAATACTATTACATAAAATAAGTTATTCTAATGAAAGGAAATGGAAAATTAATTTAATCATATTCATGTGTTAACTACCTCAGGGAATTTTTATTTTGGATATGAAAAATAAGAAAATGTGTGCGTATATGTTTATATTTGTGAAATTATATTCAAATGTGAGTGTTTTCTAGTTCTGGAGATGGGCAGGCGGAGGTCTCACACAACCTAATCCTGATTTGTTTGCAATAGCCTACAGCAAAGCAGTTGTTATTACCTGGTCACCTATGCTCTAGTAGTTAGAACATCTGTTTTTTTTGCATACAGGCAGGTAGAAGTAGATTTTTTATTCTTTCAATGAGAAAAGTCTCTTTCACAATGTCACTTTGTTCCCTGCTAATGTTTGTATGATGTGACCATAAACCCTTGGTTACAAGTGATTGAGACAGGGATAACCAGGTGCTCTCTCAAAAAACCTTGGGATTGGCATTCAGATACCATGATAATGCTGTAAATGTGAAGAGATAATTTCCTTGGAGATACAAAGAAAGTGGTTCTTCAGAGGAATGAATGAATTTGAGGTACAGAGTAGAGTCAAGTGGGATTAATACAAAGTACTTTCTGGTTCCTGCTCACTTTCCCATCCCTGCTTCTTATCCACCAAAAATACCTTTCCTCTTGGCTTTCATTTGTCTCAGGATCATTCTACCAGTTTTCATTATTGGTTAAGCTATCCCAAGTTGGTGTTTATTGGTTGAAATTAAAAGAACATTAAATTACTCTGAATTAAAATACTGAAATGCTATTATGAGATACAGAGTTCACTAAAATTTCCTCAACTTTTCAAATATCATCTCTTAAATGCTAGACTTCACAGAAGTTGTTCTTTACTTCCTTTCACCCGCCTCCCTTCCACACATCCAAAACCAAATAAAACATTTACTTCAATTCTCCAAATATGAAATTTCTTTACTGGAATTGTTTGATTTTGAATTTTTGCCAGGTTTTATGAGTAACATATAACCTAAACACAGTAGGATTTCCCTGTTTCTGACACAGGCAGATGGGTAAGGCTCAGTTCATGCACATAAAACTCATTATAATTGCTACATTTATTAATGAAAACAAGCAATGAAAATATTTCAATAGTCACAATTGAATTTGTCCACTGAGGCTTTTTCAGAGCATAATCCATTTATGAAATTCTTAGCACATTCTAACAATGCCTTTATTCAGCTAAGATATTTAATTCATGAGAATTATAAGTAATATTTTACCTGTCTGAATACACTTATTTTATCTTTCTCCCTCTCCTGATCTTGTCCAGGCTTGGAAAATATGCCAGATCAAAAAGAAGTAGCTGTAGCTTCCTTTCTTTGCAGAAGGGAAGAACGCCCAGGCTAAGTTTATTTCATCACCAAAAGTTACCTTGAGTCACAGAGGATAATTCTTTGACTTTATTTGCAACTAAAAGCTTTCTTTATGGTTTTCAGTGAAAGTTTTCAAGACAATGTGCCAGGGTTCTTTGGGGAAACAGAATCAACAGGAGATACCTGTAAATAGTATGAGATTTTATAAGATTCTCTCACGTGACCGTGGGGTTGCACAAGTCCAGGTTCCACAGGCAGGCTGCAAACCAAGGTCTCAGATGATAGTCCAGTGAAGGTCCTGGAGATGTTGGCTGATCAAAGACGAGATGGGAAATTCTCTCTGAATGCTGAAATCACTTCCCCTTTTAAGGCATTCAACTGATTAGATAAAGCTTCACTCATTGCTGACAGTTATCTCCCAGGCTAAACATAGATGTAATCAGCCATCTTTGCAGTAAACTCACTGATGACTTAAGCCCATAAATGTCCTTTTATTACAATTAACCCAGTGCTTCTTTGACCAAACAACTGGGCACAATCACTTGGTGGAGTTGACACATTAGCCTAACCATCACAGTCTACCACTTGTCAAATAGGTAACCATACACTTTACATTAAACCATACTTGTTCTCTAAATAAAAACAATAACAGACATGCATATATATATATATTTCCACCTAACAATGTTCAACTATCCTGCATACAACCAGAAATGCATTAATTCCCTACAGAATAGGGTGCAAGTCCTTAGATAATATTCATTCTTAAACTTGACATCCTTTAATATTATGACATGAAACTAATACAAACTTGTCATATGAAAAGGGAAAAGGTTGGGGAAGAAAACAAAGGAATTCATTTTATGTACATATACAATCATACTCATAAAGAAACAAGGAAGAAGGATTCATGACTATTACAGTCCTCATTTCTGTAACTGGTAATGTGGTCGAAGTTCATATTTGTCACTACCTTCTTCCACTACTCATTCCATGTTCCCGTTACCCTCAGCAAGCCCTTCAGCTGGCTGTGGTTCTTTGCCTGGTGGAGTGACCCAAACATTCATTCCAGAAGATTTTGGGCCATTGTTAGTCCAGCTTGGATGGTATTATTGCAATTTTCCATTGACTTTAATCACAGGGCATGGCAGTACCAAGTGACACCCTAGGGGATCTCCTGTATTCCAGGCAAACTCTTCTTTACCCTCATTAAGTAGATGCAGTCCTATTTCCCCTTGATAGGATCAGTCACCTCAGCCCGTACAGTAATTCCCTTCTTTGACTGTTGATTCAGAGGTAAGAGGAGACCAAAGTGGCCAGGTGGCAGTCTTAACTTCCAGTTCAATGGAATCATTGTTGTGTTCCCTGGGGGTAGTTCTCCTCCTTTTGGAACTAAGACATGTAGAACAACAAAGCTTAAGGTTGTAGGGACAGGGAGCAAAAATTTTCCTAGTGGGTCACTAGCGATAATAGCAAGTGGTGCCACTGCCATTTCCACCCTTTGATTCCTGGACTCATGAATGCTGGCTGTGGAAAAACTACACCATAGAGTGGATGCTAATTTAGAGCATACACAATCTCCTAGAGAACACTGTCCCAGACCTGGAAGGTATTGCCACTGTAATTGAGTCTTCAAAAGACCATTCCACAGTTCTATCAATCCAGGTGCTTCAGGATGATGGGAAACATGGTAAGACCAGTGAATTCTATTGGCAAGTGCCCATTCCTGCAAATCATTTGCTGTGAAATGAGTTCCTTCTCAGAAGCAATGCTGTGTGTAATGCCATGGTGGTAGATAAGCATTTGTAAAGTACATGGATGGTAGTATTGGAAGAAGCATTGCGTGCAAGAAATGCAAACCCATATCCGGATTCTGTGTCTATTCCAGTTAAAACAAATTGCTGCCCCTTCCATGTTGGAAGTGGTCCAATGTAATCAACCTCCAACAGGTAGCAGGCTGATCACCTTGGTGAATGGTGCCACATGGGGGTCTGACTCTGGGTATCTGCAACTGGCAGATTTGTCACTCAACAATGGCTGTAGCCAAGTCAGCTTTGGTAAGGGGACATCCATATTGCTGAACCCATGCATAACCTCCATCCCTACCACTATGGCCACATTGCTCATGAGCCCATTGGGCAAAGACAGAGTGGCAGGGGACAGAAGCTGAGCATTAGCTACAGAGCGAGTCATCTTATCCACTTGATTATTAAAATCTTCCTCTGCTGAAGTCATCCTCTGGTAAGCACTCACATGAGACACAAATATTTTCATGTTTTTTGCCCACTCAGAAAGGTCTATTCACATACCTCTTCCCCAGACCTCTTTGTAACCAATTTTCCAGTCATGGTCCTTCTAAGTCCCTGATCATCCAGCAAAACCATTGGCAACAGCCCATGAATCAGTGTACAAACGCACCTCTGGCCATTTCTTCTTCCAAGCAAAATGAAAAACCTGGTGCACTGCTCAATCTTCTGCCCACTGGTAGGATTTACCGTCATGATGGTCCTTCAGGGATGTCCCAGAAAAGGGCTGCAGTGCTGCAGCTGCCCACCTTCAGGTGGTACCTGCATATCGTGAAGAACCATCTAAACCAGGCCGAAGTTTTCTCTTCCTCAGTAAACTGATTGTAAGGGATTCCCCAAGAGGCCAGAGCTGTGGGCTGCGAAAGAGAATGTAACATGGCAAGGATGGTTGCCATGGGCATTTGGGCTACTTCCTCATGTAACTTACTTGTGCCTCAGGGCCCACTCAGGCCCTATCTCGTATATACCACTTCCATTTTATTATAGAGTGCTGCTGTGCACATCCAACTTTATGGTTTGGTGGGTCAAAGAGCACCCAGATCAAGACAGGCAACTCAGGTCTCATGGTAACTTGATGTCCCAGGTTTAAGCATTCAGTCTCTACTAAGGCCCAGTAGCAAGCCAAAAGCTGTTTCTCAAAAGGAGAGTAGTTATCTGCAGAAGATGGCAATGCTTTGCTCCAAAATGCTAAGGGTCTGTGTTGTGATTCTCCTATAGGGGCCTGCCAAAGTTCCAGACAACATCTCTGCCACTAAAACTTCCAGTACCATTGGATCTGATGGATCATATGGCACAAGTGGTAACGCAGCTTGCACAGAAGCCTGGATCTGACACAGAACCTCCTCTTGTTCCAGTCCCCAGTCAAAACTAGCAGCTTTTCTGGTCACTCAGTAAATGGTCTGGACTAGCACACCCAAATGAGGAATGTGTTGTATCCAAAATCCGAAGACATGAACTAACTGTTGTGCTTCTTTTTTGGTCATAGGAGGGGCCAGATGCAACAGCTTATTTTTAACTTTAGGAGGGCTATCTTAGCATGCTCCATACCACTGGACACCTAGAAATTTCACTGAGGTGGAAGGCCCCTGTATTTTTGTTGTATTTATTTCCCATCCTTTCTCATGCAAATGCTTTACCAATAAGTCTAGAGTCTTTGTTACTTCTTGCTCACTAGGTCCTATCAACATGATATCATCAATATAATGGACCAGTGTGATATCTTGTGGGAGGGAGAGATGATCAAGGTCCTTGTGGACAATATGACATAGAGCTGGAGAGTTCCTATACCCCTGAGGCAGGACAGTGAAGGTACATTGCTGGCCTTCCCAGCTAAAAGCTAACTATTCCTGGTGGTCCTTACTAATGGCAATTGAGAAAAAATCATTTGCCAGATCTACAGCTGCATACCAGGTACCAGGGGATGTGCTGATTTGCTCAAGCAATGATACCACATCTGAGACAGCAGCTGCAATTGGAGTCACCCCCTGGTTAAAGTCTATGATAATCTACTGTCTTCCTCCAAGATCTTCTGTTTTCTGCACAGGCCAAATAGGAAAGTTGAATGGGGATGTGATGGGAATCACCACGTCTGCATCCTTCAGATCATTGATGGTGGCACTAATCTCTGCAATCCCTCCAGGAATCCAGTATTTCTTTTGATTTACTATTTTGCTATGCTGAGGCAGTTCTAGTGGCTTTATTTGGCCTTTCCTACCATGATAGCCCCCACTTCACAAGTCAAGGATCCAATATGGGGATTCTGCCAGTTACTGAGTATATCTATTCCAATTATGCATTCTGGAACTGGAAAAATAACCACAGAATGAGTCTGGGGACCCACTGGACTCACTGTGAGATGTACCTGAGCTAAAACTCCATCAATCACCTGGCCTCCCTAAGCCCCTACTCTGACTGGCAGACCACAGTGATGTTTTGGTTCTCCTGGAATTAATGTCACTTCTGAGCAAGTGTCTAATAATCCCTGAAATGTATGATCATCCCCTTTTCCCCAATGCACAGTTACTCTGTTAAAATGCCATAGGTCTCCTTGGGAAAAGGTGGAAGGAAGATTAATAGTGTAAGTTTTTGGCAGTTTAACAGGATCCTTCCCCAAGGGGACCTGGCCTTCTCCTCATTTATTAAGGGACTGTGATTCTCTGCATCTATAATTTGAGTTAGGGTTTTGTTCACTTGGCATAGAACTCTTCTGCTTATACAGATCCAGAAGAAATTTAGTAGACTTCCTTATCTAAGTACTCCATGATCTATTAGCCAATGACATAAATCTGTATGACTCAGACTATTTTGAGTGCTGCTTTGAATCTGTTTTTCATTGTAGTAGCCAGGCCAACGTTATCTTTGGCGATTAACTGCCTATACTTGACTTTTACCAGACCAAAATCTGATCATCCCCAAAACGTTTAAGGATTCGAATTCCATTACAGCTCTGCCTACAGTAATATCTGGACTATAGAGAAGAGCAACTACAGAACTCTTCAGGGAAGATGGAGTTAGTCTTACAAATTTATTCCTCACAGTCCTGGTTAAAGCTGTGTCCTCTGGACATTCCTGGGGTGGGAGGACAGGTCTTAAATGGTAAATCCATTCTAGCATTCCAGTATCTCTAAGCCTTTGAATTTCCTCTTGTACTGTATACCAGGGCAAATCAGACATCTCAACCTCAGACATG
Source organism: Cabassous unicinctus (assembly GCA_029593785.1). Classification (NCBI taxonomy): domain Eukaryota; kingdom Metazoa; phylum Chordata; class Mammalia; order Cingulata; family Chlamyphoridae; genus Cabassous; species Cabassous unicinctus. The sequence goes on along the minus strand of JAQZBX010011132.1, from coordinate 16,197 downwards.
CTAAGCCATTTTTTGTTCCATGATTCAGTCAGCCACCCAAACAAACTGTTAGAACCCTTTCTAACCCCTCAAGCTGCAGCGTTACACATAGAATTTCTGTTTAGCAGGTCCATGTCTACAAATTCAGTGTGATCCAATTTTATCTTCCTTCCACCATTATCCCATACCCTTAGTATCCATTCCCACACACGTTCCCCTGATTTCTGCCTAAATAAGTTGGAAAATTCACACAATTCTTTCAGAGTATAGCATACTTCCTCATGGGTCACACTTTGTATTTCACCTTTGGGGGCTTGTGATTTTAGTCTAGTCTTTAGTTTAGTCTTGAGGAGAAGAGAGGTGGTGAGGGTGGGTAAGGAGAAGGATTAGAGTTGTCTTGCAAACTACTGACCTCAGGGCATTCCTTTGCATTTTCTTCTGTTGAGACAGGATTAATCTCTTCAGGCAGAGGTTGGAAGGCAGATTCCTCAGGGCAGGGTGGAGGTTGGGCAGGGCATGCTGGAGTCCAGCTGGTAACTGCCTCAGAGCTGGGAGGAGGTCCAGACTCCCTGGGACAGACCATTGCAGTTTTATCTGTTAAAGACCCAGCAGATTTTAGGCTTCCAATGTCCCCACCAATATTATGATCATCCCATATGTCTCCATCCCAATCCTCTGGGTTCCACTCCTTTCCAAGCATTGCTGTTAACAGTAGATACCCTGCAGGGTTGAAATTTTTGTTTCCTTTGTAACTCTGCCACCCGTACAATTAGAGCCTTAGTTTGGTTCTCAGATATCTCAAGTCTGTGGCTGCAGGAAACAAGATTTTCTTTCAGAGCACACATAGAAACTTTCACATCATTTGTGCAGCATTTAAGTTGCAAATTTGAAGTCTTTAGCTCATCTCTTTCTTCTGTAACTCTATCCAGAGTACCTAGGAGGAGCCAGCCAACAAATATACCTTTTGACTCCACAAAACTCTGTTACGGTGTTTTAAACACTGTCACCAGATCCTTGCCTCTTATAAGCATGGAAATAGGGGAATCCAGTGATGATATTTTGCGTATCTCCATTACCAAATCATGCCATGGACTGTTAGTGGCCTCTTCATTACTGGAAAGGAAGTCATTAGTACTCTTAAGTCCAATTAGAATAGAGAGTCAATTGCAAAACTCCCAGAACCACCTCAGACATCCCATGTTTAAGATTCTGTTACTTGAGAACCACTCCTGGTACCAAGATGCATTAGTCAGGGTCCTTTTGGGGAACAGAATCAATAGGAGATATCTGTAAATAGTATGAGAGTATATAAGATTCTCTCACATGACCATGGGGATGCACAAGTCCAGGTTCTGCAGGCAGGCTGCAAACCAGGGGTTCCGATGAAAGTCCAATGAAGGTCCTTGATGAGTTTCCAGTAGACATTGGCTGTTCAGAGACAAGCTGGGAAATTCTCTCTGAATGCTAAAATCACTTCCTCTTTTAAGGCATTCAACTGATTAGATAAAATGTCACTCATTGCTAATAGCAATTTCCCAGGTTGGTCATAGATGTAATCAGCCATCTATGTAGTAACCTCACTGATGACTAAAGCCCATAAATGACCTTGTATTACAATTAGCCCAGTGCTTGCTTGACCAAAAACTGGGCACAATTACCTGGCCGAGTTGACACATTAGCCTAACCATCACAGAGTATCTACAATTAACACTTTGTAACTAAGTGCTAATTTTATGTCATCTTCCACATATATGAACTGGTTAAATTTCCCTTAAGAAGTTCCCATAAGTTGTGAGCTACAGCCTACCCTTCAAGTCATTTATCTTAACCCTCAACTAAAGAAAAATAATATTGCATTGAGAGTTTTTTAAAGTGACTGATGATGATATGGAAAGAAGTTTAAATTGCTAGCCATAATGAAAATATATGTATATATGTGTTAAATGAAAATCCATTAAGTCTCTAGTAAGCTCTGCTTTACCTAGAAAAAGAAAGAGAGCAGAGAAGACAATGACCTTGGATTTCTCTACTTTATACACTTGGTAGCTGCAATGGGCAGAAAAGGAAGTAAGCAACACAGGCTTGGCAAATGTGCTGCCATCATGGTCTTAGGGTGCACCTGTAAATTCCAGTATATATCATCAACATAAATTATCTCACACATAGAAAAAGATATAAATTCCTTTCCTTGGTTTCAAAACCATAATGACTTTGCTACTGCTTAGCTCTTTATATATCTGTCTTCGCACCAATGACACATCATCAGGATGGGCATGTTCCCATATGTCTAAGGCACCCATTTTGTTTCCATATAAGTTCTTTGTCTAGCTGTACCTTCTGTTTAGGTTTTTTCCTCCAAATTTCACCAGGTTGGCTATTTCCAGTTATAAATCAGTCTAAAATGATATTTTTCATATAAATAAGGTACATAATTTAAAGCTTGCCCTTTCAAATTGTAAGCTCCATGAGATAGTGATCTCTGTCTTGTTCACTGCTGTATCCTAAGAACCTATGGCAGGGCAGGTCAGAAAGTAGGCAATACATATATAATTACTGAATGAATGCATTGCATCATTGTATCAGCACAAATAAATGTTGAAGCTAGAATATGAATCTCATTAAATGGACACTAATATAACTTATTTAAGGTAGTCAAACCTTAAATCAACTATTTTGAACAATAAATTGAGGGTAAAAGTTCATGGCTTTTGGGAATGGTGCTAAGGAGATAGAGTATATTTGAATTTTTAAGAAGGCATAACACTTTTATGATTTTCAAAATGAGACAGTGGTTTTAAAATAAAGCTGAGAGTGTCCAGTTCACTTCTCGGTGATCAAAATCTGTGTATTCCTACATATTTATTATGCATGTCTACATATGTAATGCTATGGAAAACAATGTAAACCAATGGACTATGTAGTAGTTTGGTATTACTGATGAATTCCAAAAAGAAATATTGGATTATGTTTGTAAACTGGTCTTTTCCTCTGGGGGTATTAGAGTGTATTAGATTCAGATGTTTTACTTTTACTTGATCAAATAATGATTAAGGCTTTGATTGGGCCACATCAGGAATACGTAGAGTCCCCACCCTCTTGGTTGGCGGGGACTCACAGAGAAACCGCACGGCAGAGAAGGGAGTTTGGAGATTTAATGCTGGAGTCCTGAGAAGTAAACACACAGAGGAGCAGAGCAGCTGAGCCCAGAGAGAATCCAGCCCTAGGGAGAGAGACAGAGCCGGTTGACTGATAGTCTATCTACAGCTGGCTTTGTGGAGAGAGCAGGGCAGCTGAGTCCAGAAAGAAACAAGCCAAGGGAAGAGATGAACCCAGGAATCCTGAACTCTTAGCAGACGTCAGCAGCCATCTTGCCCCAACACGTGGGGACAGATAGTGAGGGAAGTAACTTATGTTTTATGGCCTGGTAACTGTAAGCTTCTACCCCAAATAAATACCTTTTATAAAAACCAACAGATTTCTGGTATTTTGCTTCAGCACCACTTTGGCTAACTAATACAGACTATATCATAAAGATAAAGGCACATATCTGTGACATTCTCTTTCATATCCAAAAAGCTGTCTTTCTTTCATTTGCCTCTTATAGAAACACTTTATTGACATAAAGATTACAGACCCTCAAATTGGAGAACTAAATCTGACTTATAGTTCTACCATTATTTAACCTTTTTAGGCTAAGTTTACTGAACTATAAAATGGCAATAATAATAGTACCTAAACCATAGGTTGTTGTAGAAGAGAAATGAAATTAGATTCTAGAATGTAAATAATAAAAACTTATGTTCATTGAGTGCTTATTGTATTTTAACTGTTTTAGACCACTTTAAATTACCAGAATTAGGCCATATGACAACCTTTAAGTTATGTACTATCATCACCACAATTTAGGAGATAAGAGAAGTAAGGAACAAAGAAGTTAAGTGACATTCTAATGAATTCTTATACAGAATAACATTTCACTATTTTTCATTCTTGCTAGTATTATACCATGGTCCTATTAGCTCATGCAAGTTACATGTAGAACAAATAAAACTGCTCCAATATTATCCCATTTATCTAAGTAATCACATATTTTTACAAGCTAATTATTCCTTATTTATATCTTTCAACTCTTTTGTCATAGTTTTTCTCTATGCTTCTGAATCCATTATTCCCATTTAGAATTCTGGGCATATTATAAAATAGTTAAAGCATCTTTACTTTGAGATCAGATAGCCCTGAGTTGAAAGTCTGACTTCAGAACTCACTAGTATATGATTTTTCTCAATTGATTTACATATTTAAACTACAGCTTTCTTTTCATAAAATAGGGGAAATTTTAGGAACTTATAAGATACTATGAGGAAGAAATTAGATAATGTATATAAATGACTTGGTATATTGCTTGGTGTTTAGTAGATGGTCCATAAGTGTTAGCTTATTAATGACCCTGCTAATCTCGATCACCCTCCATAATGTTGTCCAGATATTATGCTTCTAGTCACCTTCCTGTGCTGTACACCTGGAAGAAAAGTGTGGTGATCATTGTAGTTGTTTAACAAATATTTCTGATTCTCCTGCATTCTATGTACATTGTTAGATTACACTTCCTTGATCCTTTGAAGTTAGTTGTGACCATTGCTTTGTCCAAAGCCATGTGACCATAAGTGTTTGTGTTTTTCCAAGTAGAAGCTGCAAGAGTAAATGAATGATTCTGCATCTTGTTTTAGAGACTTGGAATTAGGAGATGTGTAATGTAGTCTTCAGCAGACCTTCTGATGAACACATAATATAAGGAAGAAAGAATCCTTTACCATTAAAACAGCACTAGGATTTGGGATTGCTCATAATAGCAGCATAAGCTAGACTATCCTGACTGTCAAAAGGGATACATGACTGTATTAGTCAGCCAAAGGAGTGCTGATGCAAAATATACCAGAAATCTGTTGGCTTTTATAAAAGATATTTATTTGGGGTAGAAGCTTACAGTTACCAATCCATAAAACATAAGTTACTTCCCTCACAAAGTCTGTTGCCATGTGTTGGAGTAAGATGGCTGCTGACGTCTGCCAAGAGTTCAGGCTTCCTGGGTTCATCTCTTCCCTTGGCTTGTTTCTTTCTGGGTTCAGCTGCCCTGCTCTCTCCACAAAGCCAGTTGTAGATAGACTATCAGCCAACCGGCACTGTCTCTCTCCCCAGGGCTGGATTCTCTCTGGGCTCAGCTCCTCTGCTCCTCTGTGTGCTTACTTCCTGGGCTCCAGCTCAAAACTCCCACTCTCTTCTCGGCCATGTAGTTTCAGCATCCTACTGATGTGGCCCAACCATAGCCCCAATCATTATTTAATAAAGTAAAAGTAAAACCTCTGAATCCAATGTAATCTAATATTCCCAGAGGAGCAGACCAGTTTGCAAACATAATCCAATACCTATTTTCAGAATTCATAAATAATACCAAACTGCTACAATGACTTTTTAGCAATCCCTTCTAAGATTTCTCTAGGGAAAAGATAATCTATTCATTCTAGCATTCAAAATATTATTTAACACTTCATCTGCTTTGGATCTTCCCTTTGCTTGACCAAAAAATACCTTGTTTACTGTGATGGAAGAAGAAAGGCTTTGTTAAAGACAGTTCTGTGAGTTTTAGTTTCATGCAAATTAGAACAAGAAAAGGAAATTTTGTAACAAAGAAGTAATGAATCACTCAAGTTGAAGACAAGAAACACACTCTTCAGAACATAGAAATTCTTTGTTTCTCATTCTAATCCATTTGCCCATTATTATTAATGTGTGTAGCCATGGATGATGGCCTCAATGAACATGTCAAGCATGGCTTATCCTATGTAATACACCAAAACAAAAAGAGCAAATGTAGATATTGGCACTTGCAACTAATTATAGTGTGGTTGATATAGGGTATTATTGTGCCCATGTTTCTATATGGTAAGGACCATGGAAGTTCTCTTAATTACCCTGGTACTGAGAACTTTATTGCATCCATTTTGGGAAACCTTGAAGTGACCCAGAGACAACCACAAGGGATTCTGCATCAAGAATGGTCATCCTAAGCCTTGATATTTCCCAAATCCAGCCTATAGATGGTTAATTGCGGACTTTACTCTTTGGTTCCTAATCCAGTAAGTTGTGGCCTGAGTGGAGGTCATGCTGTACAAATTGTGGCTAACTTTGTGTTAAAAGCTGTTTATGACTGCTGGCTTAAAAGCTTATATTTATTTAGCTGTGAGGAAAGACAGGTGTGAGATACTAAGATAAAAACACAAACACACACAAACACATTCTCTGGTTTCTAGAAATTTACCACCTAGTCTGCTAGACAAGCAAAGTCATTTCTTTCTATCACCTTTGGCATAAATGAAATAGTAGCTTTGCACAATGTTCTCAAACTTCTCATTTACAATATTTAATTGCAGGTAAACAATTGCCATATGAGTAAGGTTAGAAACAAGAACAGCAATTTCCAAAATTTGCTTGTGAAGGAAATGCTATTTATGGGATTTGTGTGTTATAGAGAATAATGATTGGCAAATACTTCTTTAGAAACCTTATAAAAATAAGATGAAAGTTTTTAATTTACATAATCTTCAATTTACTAATTATCATGAAATACTCTCTCCATTTCCTCCCCACCCAAGTTGGTACCATTGTTCTAATAAGTGATTTTGGTTCACTGTTTTTTATAAAACTCTTAAAAATTATACTCACAGAATTTTAAGTTAATTAGAAATTAGGCACATAATAATAATAATAATAATAATTGTCTTAATGCCTTTGAGTATGTTGACATTTCCAAGTTACTTTAGAAATGATGAAACAGTAATAAACTAGCAACAATCTTTGGAAAATTTATTATGCATTTTTATTCCCTTTATTCATTTAATTTGATGGAAAATATTCTCATATTAGTTTTAAAAATTGATGGTTAAGAAACTTGAACTTTTAAATCACAAAATGAACCTACATTAATCTGGGGGAAAGAAACCCTGAGAATACAAACCAGAAAAGTGCAAATCCGTTTTAAAAAATACAGTTTTAAATAGCTATCAAATGCAGTGCACGCTCCATAAACTGCAGACGGCTTCCTGAATAAAATATGAGGACATGTAGCTCTGTGACTATCTATCTCAGTTAGTTAAAAAAAAAAATTCTAAAGAAAATTTCTAAATAGGCCATACACTATCTGCAAAGAAATAAACAAAGTAGCCAGCAGTGACAGTGTCTGCTTTTGATGTGGTGGAACTGTGTGCAAATACAAGGCCTAACAAATGTCAGCTCCTCATTTGCAAATGAAGATGTAAAAGGAAATGTCGGTGACAGTACATGCAACAGTTCATATTTGAAGTCTGGCAGAGTGAACTGACAGCCACAGAGGAGCTGCAGTGGCCTAATCCTTTCATTTTGCCTCCTAGCAATGATAGTTGGGAAAGGGAGGAGGTGTTAATAAATATGTGATGAGGAAAAGCTGTGGAAGAATGGCATATCTTCTCCTCTGCAAGAACTCATCTTCAGAGATAATTAACTAGGTGACAACATACAATGTGCCATTAACAACAGCATTCAAATCATTTCTGGACTTAAGTACAATTTTAAGCCGCTTATCAGATTTTCATTTCTGAGTCCATTCAGCTGTCAGGCTTACATCCTGGCTCTTTATTGAAGCTCACATGGGAATCCAAAACCTTCTAATTTTCTATACAGATTCATTTCAGAATCAATTAGAGTTGGTGGCAGCCTTGTCCCTGTGTGCAAAGGGGATTAGCCGGGCACTTGCTCAGTTGAATATACCTCTGAATGTACATTCAACCTTCCATCGAGAATGAGCTCTTTCTCATCCCTTCTAGAGGTCTCTTCAGCAATTGAATCACTGTAGACTACAGATGGCAGATAATCACTCAAACAGCCTCCAATTTTGTCAGGAAAGGAAAAGTGATCTTCCAACTCTCTTACCATAGGTAAGAGACAGCTGGGCATTTGAAGCATGCTCTGCTTTTAAAATAGGGAAATCCATAATCCTGTCCCCTCCAAACTTCTCTGGACATCTCCTAGCAGTGCTATCGTTTAGTCCTTGTGCCTGACTCTCCTTCATCAGCTATTGCTATATCTTCTTGATCTTTCTTCCTTCTCATCCCCTTTTCTTTCTCACATAATTTTGCTGAAACCTTTATTCATTTTGCGCTCTGTCCAGGTCTAAAATAATCTTTTATGTTAGCAATAAAACATTTTAATATTATTCTTTAAGAAAACACTGTTATATAGCATATATATATCAAATATAAAAGTTTTCTACAATGATTATTTTCAGTGAAAGCTTTTTATGAACAGTCCAAAATGTTTTCAATTAAGTCATAAAAGGAAAAAAAATGAATGTGGATTTAATCCACTTGAATATGGGTGTTTATTTTTAGACACTTTTGTCAATTTAAATTATTTAACAATATTTATTCATTTTCAATTAATTAAAATAGTACATGCACTCAGTTTAAAAACAATTATAGCTACAAGTCCTACAATGTAAAACAAAGGTCAACTGCCTCTTCCCTATAGTGCCTGTGAGCTATGCCTGTCAATTATTTTAGAAGTTTTTTTCTGGTAGTTTTCTTCATATTTCTAAATCTTTTGCTTACATTATTATTTCTTTAATTTTCAATTTTAAATATTATGTATTGACTTCTTTCTAGATAATATAATGTTTGAACTAATTCATTCTGGCTGCCACCTTTTCACAGTCTCTTGATTGGTGCTCCAAGAACACCATATTCATAGAATGGAATGTATATATTTCCTGAGTTGTGCAAAGCATTTGGGAACTTTCCTTTGGCCCCACCAATAGCATCCTTTTCTATGTTTGTTGCTCCAAGGTATTACTGATTTACTCAAGTCTAAGCTAACTTTGGTTGTAAGATGCAGCATTATTTTATGTACACTTAAATTAAAAGATTAATTGTTGCTAATCAAGCTATGACACAAGGCTTTCTTATGATTAAAAACTTTTGATTATACCTTTTGAAAGAGATTTTCTTAGATATGAAATTTTATCATATATTATTTTTTTGCCTGCAAAACAAAAGATATAATAAAAATCAATGGGTTAATGCTTTCTTAAAATTTCTTCTTATTGATAATTTGACTATTCTGAATTGCATTTCTACACAGGGCTGTTTTTATGCTTTTCAAAAGAAGATTGTTTGCCTCCATAACATCAAGAGTGTTAGAAATGTATCACATTGTAAAAGACCTCTTCATGTTGTCTCTTGAATTTTGTCCAAGTCTCTCACACCCATTCTGCAATATTTGATACTGACATTTTCTTAATCTTAACAGAATATGTCAAAGGAAAGTTTTCAGATTACAATTGGTGCCTTCATTTCTCCTGAAATGGGAATTAAATAGTTTGTTGGCTGAAAAATCCAGGTTTTGTACATGTTCAGGCATGCCACCAAATTAACCGTTTTTCTTTATGTGTAGGCCAGGACAACTATGTCACAAAATAATACCTCTTGGTGCCCTTCCTGATCCACTCCCAAAGGCGTATTAGAGTCAGTTTACACTTTCTTCATGGGTCCCTGGCCCTGTTTTGGTTGGGAAAGATTGGCTTGGAAAAGTCCACCTCAGCATGCCACTCCTCCTAGAATATGCCTTCTAGGCAAAGGCAGGTTGAGACAAGAAAAAATTGAAAGAAACTATTGAGGCAGACTGTGTGGAGCAATGCCTTGCTGGCTTAAAACACCCAGGAGAGGGAAGCCTGTCTCCTGGGAAACAGAGGGAAGAAGTAAATGCCTATAAACAAGGGAACTCCTAAACAAATAAGCAAAAGACCAGCAGAAGCACAAGGCCCAGAAAGACAGGTAAAACTATTTACACAACATTCACCTTGGGCAGACCTTCTTGATAAGGAAGGTCTTGTTCAGTCCTCAAGAAGATCTCTGTCTTATCACCAACTGGTTACAACAAGAAACAGATGTCTCAGGTAATAAATCTAAAGTGAACATTTCAAATTATTAAAAATGTGCCATGTGCAACAAAAAAGTATAAGACAAAGAAAGAAAGAGGAAATGACCCATCCAAAAGAACAGAATAAAAATTCAGAAAACACCAATGAAGAAGACCAGGATGTGGACATACCAAGAAAAAACTTTTAAAAAATGGTCTAAAAGATATTAAGGAGATGAAGAAAAATACAGAAAAAGAGCTAAAGATATCAGGAAAACAATGAGTGAGTAATGTAAGAACCTTAGTAAAATATAGAAATTTTAAAAAGGAACCAAACAGAACTATTGGAGTTGAAGCCCACAATAACTGAAATGAAAAAAAAATAAAATGCCCAGGAGGGTTTCAAGAACAGATGGGAACTGGTAGAAGAAAGAATGAATGAAATCAAAGACAAGACTCTTAAAATATGTCAGACTGAGAACCAGAAAGAAAAAAAAGAATTATTAAAGGAGAAAATAGCCTAAGACACTTCTGGGACACCATAAAGCACTAATTTATGCATTATGGGAGTCCCAGAAAGAGAAGAAAGAAAGAAATGGGCAGAAGGAATATTCAAAGAAATAATGACAGAGAACTTCCCAAACTTTTATAGGAATAGGCAGGTTCCAAGAAGCCCAGAGAACAACAAACAGATAAAAATGAAGAAAAAACACACACTGCAATATATTGTTCATGTTATTGAATGCAGAGGACAGGAGCAAAATTCTGAAATCTGCAAGAGAAAAGAAATGTTTATGTACAAGGTAGTCCCAATAAGATTGACTGCCAATTTCTCCTCAGAAACCATGGAAGCAAGAAGGCAGTGGGTTGAAATACTTAAAAGTGTGAAAGAAAAAACTGCTAACTAAGAATTTTATATACTATGAGACTTTTTTTCCTCAGGACAGGAAGCCTCTGTGAGCTCCAACTCCTGGGCACATTCTCTGAGAGTGTGAGGGTTCTGGTGAGGGGTGGAGAGGGCTTTCCTTTCTGTGGGTTTGGTTGCCTGGACCCCCTTTGAGGTTTTGGAGCATACTGGCCGGCTTGAGGTGGCACCAGGAAGAGGGGAGAAGCAAATCTGGTGAGGAAGGCTGATTTACCTAATGCCCTGGGATAGAGAAACTTGGCCTGGAAGAGGGCAGAGTCAGGCAATTGTCTAGTCTTGTGCTGAAAACTATTAAAATTTCAACTCCTCTAAGGGAAGTGGGCAGTAGGAAGCAAGAGCCTATTTAGGGTCCCCTGGAAAGGGGGGTGATCTGGAAGAAGGTTGAGAGTTATTTTTCTGCAGTGAGTTCAGTTGCCAGGGTCCCATTTGAACTTCAGAAGGGAACTCAACCTGACTAGGAGAGGCGAGGGGTTTATCTGCTCACAGAAGCTATTGCATCCTGCCACCCTGGGAGAGAAAGCAATAAGAATAGAAAGGGGGCAGAGACAGACAGGCTCCTAATCAGCAGGAATCTACCCAACTGCAAAGATTGCTTGAAGGAAATTGACTGGATAATTTCTGAAGAGCTAACAGACCCAATGAGAAAGGTTAGTTCAGTGGAGAAGATTCCACCTTGAATATACAAGGTCCCTTGTATATTCCCTTGTTCAATTCCTGGCTCCTCTTAGAGCAGTGATCCAACAGGATAGCAAACATCCAGTTGACTCTTTAGGACAGGGAGAGCATAGACATTATTTTTGTTTTAGCTTTTCTTGGGTCTTTTATTTTTCCTTAAAAAAAGTTACTTTAAAAAAAAAATTTAGTTTACTCGATAAAACCCACTTCAAAACCTGCAGAGGGCAGGATGCAGAATAATTGATTGATGAACACTGGGAGCCTGAGAAGCTCCTCAGGGGCTAAGAGAGAAGGCTGTTTTTCCTTAGTTTGTGTTTGACTGCTTGCTTGTGTGTTTGTTTTTTTGTGTGTTTTTGTTTTTCTTTCCTGTTTCTCCCCTCCCCCTTTTCTTTCCCCTTTTTCTTAATTAAGTGCTGCTGGCTTGTTGCTTGTTTGCTCAGTTTCCTCTTCCTTGATTTCCCCTTTTCTGTGTATACTGATTTTGTCTACCAACTCTCTGTTTTTTCCTTCCTTCATCTTTCCATCTTCCACTTTCTGTTGTTGTTCTTACATTCCACCTCTCCTTGTTCAGTCCTCAATTTTTCTGGTTTCTATTTATATCTTGTCTATCCTGTTTCCTTTCTTTTATTAATTTTTTTATTTTTGCCTTTTCTCTTTTCCTTTCTCCTTATCAATCTGGCCTTTTAATTCATTGTATATATTTTTCTCTATTCAGTTTCCCATTTTATTGTCAGTACTCCACTTTTTTATTCCTATTACTCTACATTGCTTATATGAGTTAAATATTCATTTTCCAAGGTCTTATAGGTTTCCTCTTCTAACTTTTATTATTATTACCACTACTATCAGTTTTTTTTCTTACCTCTTTCACTTTCTCTGGCCCTTATCTTTTTCCTTCAAGGGAACATAGACAACAGCAGGGAAATAGAATAAGAGGAACAAAGTGTCAAAGAAAAAACACACACACAAAAACAGCAACTAAATAAAACCCTAGAATAGGGAGAGAAGATCATCAACTGAATAAACCCATCAAGATAAAAAGATGACCAGATAGCAAGAAAAAATTACAAACCATACTAAGAAACAGGAAGATATGGACCAGTTCAATGAACAAACTAAAAACCTAGGAAGAGATGCAGAACACTGAACAACTAATCAAAGGCATCCAAACAAATATCATGGACCAATTTAATGAAGTGAAGGAAGAGATCAAGGTAATTAAGAAAAATCTGGGAGAACATACTGAAGAAATTGTAAACATATGTAAAAAGATAATGGATATGATGCTGATGAATGGCACAATCCAAGAAATCAAAAACACACTGGAAGCACATAAGAGCATGTTCAAATATTCAGAGGAAAGAATTAGCAATGTGGAAGACAGTACATCTGAAATTAAACAGATGGTAGAACAGATAGATAAAAAAATAGAAAAAATGCAGCAGGAACTTAGGGATTTGAACGACAACACAAAATGCATAAACATATGCATTATAAGCATCCCAGAGGGAGAAGAGAAGGGAAAGGGGGCAGAAGGAGTGTTGGAGGAAACAATGGCTGGCAACTTCCCAACCCTACTGAGGGAGATGGATATACATGTCCAGGAAGTACAGAGCAATGCAAACAGTAAAAATCCCAACGGGCCTACTCCAAGACATATACTTGTCAAACTGTCCAATGCTCAAGAAAAAGAGAAAATACTGAAAGCAGCAAGAGAAAAGAGAACCATCATATACAAGGGAAACTCAATAAGATTAAGTGCTGATTTCTCATGTGAAACCATGGAGGCAAGAAGGCACTGGAATGACATAGTTAAGGAACTAAAAGAAAAAAAAAAAAACTTTCAGCCTAGAATTCTCTATCCAGCAAAGGTGGCATTGGAAAATGATGGAGAGTTCAAAATATTCACAGATAAACAGAAATTAAGAGATTATGTCAATAAGAAACCTGCCCTTCAAGAAATACTAAAGGGAGTTCTGCTGGTTGAAAGGAAATAGGAGAGAGACAGAGTTGGAGGAGAGTGTAAGAACAACTAAAAAGACAAAAAGGGAACTAAAAACAACTTATGACATACATAAACCCAAAGAAAATATGGCTAATGTAAGTAATTCCTTGAGAGTAATAACACTGAATGTTAATGGATTAAATTCACCAGTCAAGAGACACAGATTGGCAGAATTGATAAGGAAATATGACACATCTATATGTTGTCTACAAGAAACCCACCTTAGACCTAGGGGCACAAGGAGGCTGAAAGTGAATGGCTGGAAAAAAATCTTAAAAGCAAACAATAACCAAAAAAGGGCAGGAGTAGCTAAACTAATATGAGACAAAATAGACTTTAAATGCAAAACTACTGTAAGAGACAAAGGCAGACACTATATAATAGTAAAAGGGGTAATATTTCAAGAAGAAAGAACAATCATCATAAACATTTATGCACCTAACTGGGGCACTTCAAAATACATGAGGCAAACACATGGGAAAAACTAAGTGGAAAAATAGATGTCTCTACAATTATAGTGGTAGACTTTTATACACCATTATCACCATAAGACAAAACATCTTGACAGAGAGTAAATAAAGAAAGAAAGACTGTGCATAATACATTAGAGGATCTGGACCTAATAGTCATATACAGAGCACTACACCCAAATACAGAGGAATATACATTCTTCTTGAGTGCACACATGGATCATTCTCCAAGACAGACTACATGCCAGGCACAGAAAAATGCTCAATGAATTCAGAAAGTTTGAAACTATACAAAGTAATTTCTCTGATGATAATTGAATGAAGATGGAAATCACTAAGGGCCAGAGAACCAGATTAGGCACAAAGATATGGTAGTTAAACAAAACACTTTTAGACAATCAGTGGGTCAAGGAAGAAATCTCAAAAGAAATTAGTAACTACCTTGAAATGAAAAAAATGTCAACATATCAAAACATATGGAATATAGCAAAAGCTGTACTGAGAGGGAAATTCACAGCCATAAATGCATATATCAAAAAAGAAGAAAGAGCTAAAATCAAAGACATAAGTGCACACTTGGAGGAACTAAAAAAAAGAATAACAAACTAACCCCAAAGGAAGTAGAAAGAAGGATTTACCAAAGATTAGAGCAGAACTAAATGAAATAGAAAATAAGAAAGCACTAGAAAAAATAAACCCAAAAGCTGGTTCTTTGAGAAGATCAATAAAATTGAAAAACACTTATCAGGAATAACAAAGAAAAAAAGAGAGAAGATGCAGATACATGAAACAAGAAATGAGGAAGGTGAAATCACCAATGACCACACAGAAATAAAGAATACCATAACAGGATACTTTGAAAAATTATATGCCAAAAAGAAGGATAATTTAGAGGAAATGGACAAATTCCTAGAAACTCAGAAGCAGCCTACATTGATGAAAGAAGAAATTGATTAACTCAACAGATTAATCACAAGTAAAGAGTTAGAATCAGTCATCAAAAACCTCCAAAATAAGAAGAGCCCAGGATAAGATGGCTTCACAGGTGACTTCTACCAAACATTCCAGAAAGAATTAACACCGATCCTGCTTAAACTCTTCCAAAAAATAGAATTAAAAGGAGCATTGCCTAACTCATTCTATGATGCCAACATTACTCTAATACCAAAGCCAAAGAAAGATGCCCCAAGGAGAGAAAATTACAGACCAATTTCTCTAAAATCTACAACAAAATACTTGTTAATTGTATTTCAACAACACTTCACATGAATTATATACCATGACCAAGTGTATTTCATCCTGGGCATGCAAGGATTGTTCAACGTAAGGAAATCAATCAGTGTAATATACCACATAAACAGATTGAAAGAAAAAAAATCACATGATCATCTCTATAAATGCAAAAAAAACATTTGACAAAATACAGCACCCTTTCCTGATAAAAATACTGCAAAAAATAGGAATAGAAGGAAATTTTCTGAACATGATAAAGGGTATATGAAAAACCCAAAGCTAATACCATATTCAATGGTGAAATTCTAAATGTTTTCCCTCTAAGATTGGGAACAAGACAAGGATGCCCACTATCACCACTCCTATTTAACATTGTGTTAGAAGTACTTGCTTGAGCACTGAGGCAAGAAAAAGATGTAAAAGGCATCCAAATTGGAAAGGAAGAAGTAAAATTTCACTATGTGCAGATGACATGATCTTATACATAGAAAACCCTGAGGAATCTCCAACAAAGCTTCTAGAACTTATAATTGAGTTCAGTAAATTTTCAGGTTATAAGACCAACGTACAAAAATCAGAAGCATTTCTGTACACCTATAATGAGCAATTTGAGGAGGAAATCAAGAAAAAAATAACATTTGCAATAGTAACTAAAAGAATGAAATATATAGGAACAAACTTAACTAAAGATGTAAATGATTTATTCACAGAAAACTACACAACACTGTTAAAGGAAATCAAAGACAACTTAAATAAATGGAAGAATATCCCCTATTCATAGATAGGAAGACTAAACGTCATTAAGATGTCTAGTCTATGCAAACTAATCTACAAATTTAATGCAATCCCAATAAAAAAATCAACACATCATTTTTTACTGAATTGGAAAAAGTAACTACAAAATTTATTTGGAAGGGTAAGAGGCCCCAAATAGCCAAAGACACATGAGAAAAAAAAAAAAAAAA
>JAQZBX010011131.1:0-43245 GCA_029593785.1 Cabassous unicinctus | reverse complement strand
AAACCCAGACTCTTTGGTTGCATCCAAAACTACTGAATCAGACTTTCCAGAGCCTTGGAATTAGTGCTTTTGATATGTACTTGAGGTATACTTTTGAGTTAACTTTTTAGGAAGTATGTAGGTTTACTTTCTATGTTTTTTCACTCGGTGTGTCCTTTTGATCTTAAAACTAGAACTCTGTTCAATTTAAGAGTCTCCTCTATGATATATATACATACGTCCATACGCATATATATCATTGGTCCATTTTTATTTCGTTCTTCATCAGTAATGCCAATTATCCATAAATTGCATCCCCTGTCTTTATATGAAAACTTTCACCAGTCATTTGAATTTTTCCTTTTAATTGTGAAATTTTGTCCACCATGATCACTGGATTAATGATTTGATTTTTGGTCATTATGTTTTTTTCTGCTGAATCTGATGCAAATTTTAACTTTTAATTAGCTCCCTTTGTTCTTTTTAACTTATTTACATTTTTTAGAATTTTACACCAATTTTGCTGAGGTGGGTTTCTTTCTGTTTGCTTTATTTTATATATTTTTTATTTTATTCCCTGTTTTCTATGGTCAATCATTCTCAAAAATTAGCTCTTTCTTAAAGGGTACAGAAACCTTGTAAAATCATTCAACTTTGGGGTTTTGTTTTGTTTGTTTGTTTGTTTGTTTTGTTTCTGTTTGCTTACTCTCAAATGAGTAAATCTCTCTCCAAATGCATTTGTCTAATAACAGGATGGGTGAGATCTCCTTGGTTCTTCTAGCTTATCTGGGTGTTACTTCCTTTTTTCTTTAATGCAGTACTTCTTGAAATTTAATGTGTATATAAACACTAGGGATCTTGTTAAAAGGCAGATGGTGATCTTGAGGGAGTGGGATGGAGCCTGAGATTCTGCATTTCTAATATGTTTTCAGATAATATTCCTGCTGCTGGCCTAAGGCTCACACTTGGAGCAGCAAGGTCCTGGTAAATTTTTTTTAGTGCTTCATATTTATAGAGGTGAAATGAAATCAAAGCGATATGGTTGCATTCTTCTGCAAACCTTCCATTTACTCTAGCTCTTGATTCTCCAAACCGGAGACATGTTTTTGATGGATGACAAGAACACTTCTTTTTCTTTCTTTTTTTTTTTAACTTTATTCTGTACATTTAATAATTGAAAATATAAACAATTAAAAACTAAAGAGTAAACACAGATGAATAAATATATACATTTCTCAGTTAAATGTAATGGATACATATAAAAAATTTTTTGAATCAAACAATATGTTACACAATATATTTGGTTCATAGTAACGCATTCATACAGTATTTGTCCTTTTGTGTCTGGCTTGCTTCACTCAACATGATGTCCTCCAGGTTCATCCATGTTGTCATATGCTTTACGACTTCATTTCTTCTTACAGCTGCATAATATTCCATCGTGTGAATAGACCACAGTTTGTTTATCCATTCATCTGTTGATGGACACCTGGATTGTTTCCAACTTTTGGCAATGGTGAATAATGTTGCTATGAACATCGCTGTGCAGATGTCTGTTCGTGTCACTGCTCTCAGTAGTGACACATATTCTTCTGGGTATATACCCAGTAATGGTATTGCAGGGTCATGTGGCACAAGAACACTTCTGACATCCTGTCTTTCCACTTGCAGACACTATATTAGTCCAATGGCCTCATGGTGCCCTGCTTTAAAACAAAGATGATTTATATTAGTTACCCAGAGCTTAGGCATGTGCTCACTGTCAAGTCTATGGCCTGCCTTTGCCACCAGCTGTCGTTGCTCGAGGTAAGGGACTAATGGTGACACTCTGTCATGGTCTCCTCTACGTATTTCCTTGTCACAGCAAGTTGGCCTTGCCTTCCTTTAAACACAATCTGTTTTGTACTCTATATTGCATACGTCTTGACTGTTCTGGAAAATGAAGACACCTACCCCTGATTAAAGGATTGGTGTAGACTTTTCCTTGCTATATTTCGTTTAATAATGTCATTAGGGTATTTTGAAGGGAGGTGTTAAAAATAAGGAAAAGGCCATTAGAGAAATATGTAAAACTTTATGCTCATTTTTCAATTTCTTCCAAAAGTCTTACAAACTCCACTTTTTAGCTTGTCTATTTTCAACATGAAAATAACCCTGCTAATTTTATGATTATGAAAGCAATATGTATTTATTTTAATTTTCTCAGACAATACAAAAATGTATAATGATAAAAGGGAACAAAAATTACCACTAATCCGGAAACTAAGAAATATCCACTAATAAAATTTTGATATATAGGGATCCATAATTACTTTCTATGCATATGCTATACACATATTTTACCTAAAAATTATGTATGTTGTTTAATGAAGTATTTTTACAGCAAAGATTAAATCCTTGGCACTTTTCATGCCAATAAATATACCTTTACAGTATCATTTTAAATAACTGCATAATATAATATTCCTTTGCATGAATGTACTATAATTTAGCTGATACCCTGTTATATGCATTTAGTTTTATTTCTAATTTTTTGCTTTTATATACAGTGCTATGATGATCACCTTTGTACAATTGCCCTAACACGATTTGATAAATATTGAAAAATTTCCCCGAAAAAACGTTACCATTAGGTTGGTGCAAAAGTAATTGAGGTTTTGCATTGTTGAAATTTGCTGTTTGATATTGGAATACATTCTTAACTAGATGTGCTATGTTATACATCATTTTAATGTGCATTTCTCACTTTGTATTTTTTTGCTAATGACTTATTACTTGTTGTTTATTTTATATTTATTTTGGACTATGGAAATGATGTTAGACAAAAAGCAAATTCAAGCGATTTTCTTATTTGAGTTCAAAATGGGTTGTAAAGCAGACGCATTTGGCCAGGAACTGCTAACGAGCGTACAGTGCAGTGGTGGTTCAAGAAGTTTTGCAAAGGAGACCAGAGCCTTGAAGATGAGGAGTGTGGTGGCCTGCCATAAGAATTTGACAATGACCAGTTGAGAGCAATCCTCGAAGCTGATCCTCTTACAACTACAAGAGAAGTTGCTGTCGACCATTCTACGGGTCATTCGGCATTTGAAGCAAATTGGAAAGGTGAAAAAGCTCGATAAGTGGGTGCCTCATGAGCTGACCGAAAATCAAAAAAATCGCCGTTTTGAAGTGTCATCTTCTCTTAATCTACGCAACAACGAACCATTTCTCGATCGGATTGTGACGTGCGATGAAAAGTGGATTTTATACAACAACCGGCAACGATCAGCTCAGTGGTTGGGCCGAGATGACGCTCCAAAGCACTTCCCAAAGCCAAACTTGCACTAAAAAAAAAAAAAGGTCATGGTCACTGTTTGGTGGTCTGCTGCTGGTCTGATCCGCTACTACTTTCTGAATCCCAGCGAAACCATTACATCTGAGAAGTATGCTCAGCAAATCAGTGAGATGCACCAAAAACTGCAATGCCTGCAGCTGGCGTTTGTCAACAGAACGGGCCCAATTCTTCTCCGTGACAATGCCCGACAGCATGTCGCACAACCAGCGCTTCAAAAGTTGAATGAATTGGGCTACGAAGTTTTGCGTTATCTGCCGTATTCACCTGACCTCTCGCCAACCGGCTACCACTTCTTCAAGCATCTAGGCAACTTTTTGCAGGGAAAACGCTTCCACAACCAGCAGAAAGTAGAAAGTGCTTGCCAAGAGTTCGTCGAATCCCAAAGCATGGATTTTTATGCTACAGGAATAAACTTATTTCTCTTTGGCAAAAATGTGTTGATTGTAATGGTTCCTATTTTGATTAATAAAGATATGTTTGAGCCTAGTTATAATGATTGGAAATTCATGGTCTGAAACCGCAATTCCTTTTGCACCAACCTAATAATTTGTACTCATGACAACAGTGGTAGAGTATTGCATCGAATGTTATTCATCCTTTTAATCACTGAAGTTCTGAAAGTCAAAAATCCAAGTTCTTTCTGTTTTATGTTTTTACAAATTAAATGATTGCACATTTTTCATATAGTAATTGTCTATTTGAATTTCTTAAATTATATACTCAAAACTTCTATGCAATAATCATCCATTTAAAAAGTAAAATGGAGCACACAGTATGTGCCAAACACTATTCTAAAAGCTTATAAAACACTAACATATTTACTCTACTATTGGGGTACACATTTTATTTATTATAAGAGATTTCATAGACAAAGGATATTGAATTCTTCCTTATCAAATACTTTGAGAATGAGTCCTCCAGTTTATGATTTGTCATTGGCTTTATTTTTAACTTTATTACCATTATTATTATTTTCTAAAAGTATGATTTTTTCCCCCCATGGTTAAAACTATCATCATTTTTCTGTATAGATTTTGACCTAGGTACACATGGAAAAAATCCTTCCCGGCCTTCAGAAATTACAATATTCATTTAATTTTGGCTGCTCTTTTATTACTAATTTTATAAATCATATTTTAATCAAACTTGGATTTATTTTAGTATAAGTTAAAGATGAGGGAAACTGACTTTATATATTTCATTTAAATTCATCGTCATTTGCCCAAGTATTCATCATTGATTAATCTGTCCCTTTACCTTTTGATTCCCCCAATAATTTAGTTTATCGAGTGGCATTTGTACAACAATCTCATTTCTCTAGAATGCTGTCAAAAACCTGCTGGAGGAGCAGGCCTTCTGAGTAACTGCCTCCTATATCACAGAGTGTGCACTGGATCCCAGCTCCTTACTGAGAACTCACGCATTCTCACTTCAGATCCTAGGCAAACTCTCTTAATGACAGAGTTTCTGATTCATTCAGATTAGAAAGTGTGAAGGGATTTAGATAGAGAAGAAAGTTTATAGAAAGTAATGGGAAATGCTGGATAAATCCTGACAATAATGGGAGATAGAAATGTAAAGCAAAACATAGGCATGAGAAATAGAAGACCACAGTAATCACAGGCCATTTAAAATAGGGGTAAATAATTCTACTCATTTCAAAAATGTTATAAAAATTTGATTCTCATGTCATTAATGATGAGTCATAAGTAACAATATTTTTTGTACATGATATTCAGTTTAAAGTGGAGGGAAATCAAATAATTCACCTCCTAACAATTCCTTTAAACTGACAAATAAAATGCATATGAATGCTAAAGCATTATGCTTTCTTATCACAAATGTGCTTTTGTGGAATACATTGAGAAGATATGAGGCCAATGAGATTTTTATTTGTTTGAGGCACACTCAGCTCTGTTGATGAGAACACTGGAAATCTTCAATAAATGCCTGGTAAATGTTGAGAATTACAGAAACTACGAAGGAAGTTTGGTATACGTCCAGAGCAGATGCTTGAATTCTGGATTTCAGGTCTATCACTCTATATTTAGAAGGGGATCTGAATGCCAAATGCCTCTTATAAGCAAGAAACACCTGGTCTAGCTGTGCAGTAACCTATTGAAAATCCAGAGGTGGCCAGGCAGGGCTCAGTGCTAGAAGTGAACATGCAGCTCTGAGGCAGAAATTTAAGTTTGAATGTATTACTTCCCAGCTGTGTAGAACTGGGCAAGTTAATTAACCTTTCTGCACCTAGTTCACTTATAAGATGGAAATAATAGTAGATTGCTTGAATATTGGTTTAACACTTTTGAAGAGCTTAAAACAATATATAATAAAGAGCTCAGCAAATGTTAGGTAGCAGTATTATTATAAAGATCATGATTATTTTCTGGCTGAAAATCTAAGGAACTTATCTCAGAATTGTGAAGTTATTTAGTTCATTCAGGTAAGAAAGCTCCTAACTGACTAATAAAGGTAATCTGCTCTTGCAGTACACATCAAATACATTAAAATATTAAAGAAATATACAAAAATATAGAAAAGTTTAAAAAATAAACATCAACCTTATTAAATCACATTTTAAAAGATATAAATCTTTATTCCACAATACTTACCTGTTTTTCTTTTGAATAGTCTCATTTAAGATTTGTCCTTAAGCATAGATATTGTGACTTTTCTTCTAAAGAATTATTCCTATAGGTCATATCTCCAGGGTGCAATAACTGCTGTGAAGGATATTAACATTTTTATAATCATAGGTCAGTGCCAGCTAAGCAGAATGTGCAATGGTTGAGCTCCAGGGTCCAGGAATCATTTGATTTGGGTTCCCCGACTACCTCTGCCACCTACGAGCACTGTGACACATGCACGAGTCACTCCAGTTCCTGAAGATTGGTTACCTGTTTTTACAGAACTCCAGGGTCATTCAAACATTGGAATGATTAAATAAGAAAATGTATGTAGGGTGAGCAGAAAAGTAGTAAGCACTCCCAAAATTTGAGTAACTTTTGTTAATATTAGTTTTAACTATTCACCATGTACCTTGTATCAGGCACTGTGCCAAGTGTGAAGATACAAGGATTTTAAAAATATTAAGACACGGTTGTGTGAAAGGAGAGAAGAATGAAAATAGACTTGTCAAAGAGATTATGGCTTAGTAGGGAGACAGACATTTAGAAATGATACAGCAGAGGAAAAGCAGCTAATCCTGCCCAGAGGAGTCCACAGAGGTGAGATGACAAATAAACTGGGGAAGGGCATTTCCAGGTTTAGGAAAAGGTCGGACCTTGCTTGTGCAAAGGTGTCATGAGCGTGGTTAGGAGACAGTGGAGATAAGTTCTCAGGGGCTGGACACTAGGCTGTGGGTGGAGATGAGGATTGTCAGAACAAGCACCTGAATTTCTTTCTCCACAACCCCGTCGGGATCTCCTGGATTGCTTCCTTAAAGACAGAGAATGTGCAGGCATTTGGAGCCTTTCTCTTTAAGCCGTCATTTCTCCTTACGCTGTGCAGTCTGTTCCTTCTGAGCTAAAATGAATTGCCCTTATTGGCAGATGTCGAGACTACCGCAGTAAAGGCTGTCTGGAATGTCTGCATTTCTAATGGGGTCCTCCTGATTTATTTCATCTGCAGTAATTAAATTTACCTTTCTTTGCAGCAATAACTTAAAAAATGCCAGGCGCATTGGGTCTCACTGAAGATGTTTGTTGTCACTGCTGGGTTACACAGGGACAACTTCAGATGCATCTCAACGCTTCTGCAGCCATTAAAAATTTTCCTCTGCAAACCTAGGAAAGCGGCCCTTGGTTGCAGCACTGAGATGCAGCTCACAGCCATTCTGTTAGAACCAAAGCGAGACAACACTTTCATTCTCTTAGTGGTACTACTTGTATCCAGACAGAATGATGACTTCATTCTCGCTGGGTCTGCTGGTCAATGTCTGTTTCCCAGGGCAGTAACAGGAGGCAGGGCTCTGCTAGGCTGCAGGCACTAAGAACCATTTAAGAATTCTGTACTTAACAAAGGGATGCAAACTGTACAGACTTCAAGCCAAAAATATATACTTCTCAAACACACAAAAAAAGAATTCAATTAATGCCAGAGTTTCACTTAAGAGATCCACAGACATTTAAATTGAGATTCTGTCTCCAACCTTCAATAACATGCTTTGAGTCTCTCATTGAAGAATCTATTGGCACCTTAGGAAAGGTGCAGAGAAAGACAAAGGAAGCAAAGTGAAAGAAACAAGATGTAGACCCACTATTTGCAGAAGGTTTCCTGGAGCAGATCATCACTCAGGTAAAACTCAAAGGAGTTAGCCAGGTAATAGGCTATGGACGATGAGTGTATGAGAGAGAAAGGGGCACTTTTTGCTGTGGCAACCGAAAAGGTACAGGAAGACTGGAGGGAGAGTATGTGGGGAAAGTGGTAGAAGAGGAGAAAAATAATAATGTTAATAATGATAATAATATAGCCAGGGACTGAGTTAAGTCTGTTAAATGCCCTGTCTCATTTAAACCTCAGGAGGACTCTATGAAGTAGGAACTTCATTATCCCATTTTTGCAAAGGAGGGAGCTGAAGTGCAGAGACTGTAAGTGGATTGGCCAAGGTCATTGAGCTCAGGGGCACTGGGCAAAAGTCAAGTGATGAAGGGCCTTATATTCCAAGGCAAACTTTGAATTTCCCCCTGGAAGCAATGAGGAAATACAGAAGAACTTTAACTACAAGAGTGGCATGATCAGATAGATCTGCATTTTATAAAGACTGACCTGGAGATTGAGGGGTGACATGGATGTGGGGATGCGTGGGGGAGGTAGAAGGCAAATGAAAGCAAATTAGAGCCAGTTAGAAAGCTTTGGCCTATACCTGGGAGAGAATGATGAGCAGCAGCTGTGCATCTGGTGAGAAAGGAATCAACTTAAGAGACATGAATGAACAAAAGTGCACCATCATAGGCAAGAGTTAAAGTAACGAGCAACTGCAGATACTGAAGACTCTGCATTATTTTACATTCCTCAAAGGATGATGGGAATCTGCATAATTATGCAAGATTTATGTTATAGCAAATATTTACTTGGCAATCTGGAAAATTTGATTAGTGATTAATAGACCATGCTATGTTTAAACTCACGGGTCACGGTCATTAAGAAAAAAGAAAATTGCCTCTCTTATTGCATTATATTTTAATTCCAAGCAGGAAGACTTATTTAGCAGCCTTTGTTACAAAGCGTATAAACACAGTTTGAAAACACATTATTTTTCTGACACTGGATGAGTTAGCCTCTGCAAAATAGGACAAATTTCTATAGCCCAGAAGAGTAGCCAGAGCTTTTAGGGATGAAAGCTCCAGTGCCCATCTTTGCCTCTTAATTTCTATGGGGAATTCAATTTAATATATAACTTGGTTAGCAGCCCCAGAATGAGTTTCTCTCAATTTCCCTTTCATATGTCCATGAAAACTGGTCAAGCACAATTTAATATGGGCACGGCATTCCTCCTAAAAGGATAAGAAAAGCAATAGCTACAGTTTTCCACATGGGGAAAGCAAGACCAGAGAAGTACCAAAACTAGACCCCACTTTGCCTGTCTCTCAGAGACATTTTCTCCATTATAATATGAAGAACATGTGGGGATTCAGGCCATAAAATGGAATGATTCAGCATTTTTGCACAAAGGCTACTTGGAACTTATAGTTCTGCTAAAGTCTTGTTTATGTGTGTGTGTTTTAAATATAACCTGGAAATAGATTTATTGATTATGTTGAATTTTTGTGTAATGTTAAAAATAAATCTGCATATTTGGAAGTCTTGATAAATTTTGGAGAAATGCAAAAAAAGCCCTTTTAGAATAGGAAAAATGGTCAAGGATGACATAGATTATCTGGCACATTTCCTAAGTCTAAGAAAGAAATAAGCAGTCACCAAGGTATAACATATATCAGAAGAGCATTATAGAGAGTTTTATTTTAAGCAATTTTTTTTTTTTTTTTTTTTTTAGTAATAAGCAAATGTTAAGTGTACAGTCAATGGATGTTTACAAAGTGATCACATCCTTGTCAATCAGGAACCAATTCAAGAACCAGACCTTGGCCATCATTTCAGAAGCCCTCTTGTGCCCACTTCCACTCACTCATTTCTCCCAAACAATGTTAACCACTATTTTTTGCTTCTAACAGCAAAGATTACTTTTTCCCTTGTTTTTGAACTTCATGTGAATAGAATTATACTGTACACATTCTTTTTTTCTGGCTTCTTTTGTTAATTTAATGAAAGACTCATTCATATTCATCTGAATAAGGAAGTGTTTTTCTATTTCCAGTGTGCTGAAAGTATATACATATTTTTAACCACAAACGAAGGTTGTCTTAGTTTACCAGCTGCTAAAACAAATGCAATACAGTGGGTTGGCTTAACAATAGGAATTTGTTGGCTCGCAGTTTCCGAGGCTAGAAGGCATGCTTCTTCCCAGGGTTGGTATCTTCTGGCTAGCCAGCAGTCTTTGGAATTATATGGCTTCCATCACATGGCAATGTACGTGGGGGCATCGTATCCTTTCTTTACGTGGGCTCTGCTGAAACCAGCTTCTGGCTGCTCTCAGTGGCTTCTACTTTGGTCTCCAATTTCCTCTGCTTATAAGGATTTCAGCCTTACTGAATTAAGTCCCAACCTCATTCAGTTTGGAGACACTTTAACATCTTCAAAGGTCCTAATTACAGATGGGTTCATACCCACAGGACCAGGACCTGAACATGCCTCTTGTGGGAGCATGATTCAATCTCCAATAGGGACTGAATTTTTCCAAATGTTTTTCTGCATCAAGAAAAAAGACCATGTGACAATTTCCCCACTTTTCTGCTAATCCTGAGAATTGCGGTGATTGATATCCAAATGTTAATTCACCCTTACATTCCTGGACTGTAACTAGTTCAGTCAAGATGCATTGACATCTTTATATATTTTGCTAGATTCACTTTGCTTGAGTTTTGTTAAGAATTTTTCATTGTGTCCATGAGAAAGATTGGTTTGTGACTTTTTAAAAAATGTCTTTATCAGGTGTGGCGATCAGGTTATATTGGCCTCATAGTAAGAGTTGGAAAGAGTTCTCTTTGTTTCTATTCTTTGGAAGAATTTTTATTTTTAAGATTAGTGTTATTTTTTTTTCCTTAAAGAGTTGGAAGAATTCACTGGTGATGTCATATGAATATTGTGTGTGATGTTTGCACGCACACGTATGTAAGGTAATTAGCACCAGATTCAGTTTTTTCCTAAATACTAGATAATAGATTTTTTGCTACCACTTTCAGTTTGAGTAAGTTTGTTAACTCAGGAATTTGTCTATTTCATCTAAATTGTTAAAAACTATTGGCAAAATTTTTTTTCTTAATATATTCCTATCATTTTAATGAACATCACTGCAGCGATAATGGTCATTTCTCCTTTTGTGTTTTCCCTCCCTCCCTCCCTTCCTTCCTTCCTTTCCCACTTCCTTCCTCCCTTCATTCCTTCCTTCTTTCCTTTTTAGTTTCTGTCTCTTTCTTTCCTTTTGATAAGACATCCTAGGTCTTTATCAATGCTATTCATCTTTTCAAAGAGCCAATTTTGCCTTTGTTGCTTTTCTCTATTTTACTCTTTCATATTTTATTAATTTCTGCTATTGGCTTTATTATTTCTTACTTTCTACTTAATATACTTACATTTTGCTGTTTTCCCAGCTTCATTCATTAATATATATGCATGCAAAGCTAAAATTTGTGTTTTAGTTCTACTTTTTTTTAAATGTTAGATCTTTGCTGGAATTCAAGTCAAGGTATTCTCTAATTTCAGTTGTAATTTCTTCTTTGACCATGAATTACTTAGAAATGCTTTGTTTAATATCCAATAGGTTAGAAAATTTCCAGTTAGTTTTTAATTATATATTTCTAGCTTGATTCCACTGGAGATTAGCCAGCATACTCTGATATTAATCCTTTGAAATTCACTAACACTTTCTTCATGGTCCAGCATATGGTGATTTTGGTAAATGCTTCATGTGCCCTTAAAAATAATGTGAAATTTACTGTGATTAGATGTAGTGTTATCTTTATATATAAGTCAGAACAAACATAACTTTTGTTGTTCAGATCTTTAATATTCTTCAGGGTTTTGTCTATTATAAGTTATAATGAAAAGTGTGATAAAGTCTACCTCTATTAAGTTTGATATGTTCATTTATACTTTTAATTATATTGTTTTACTTCATACATCATGAAGATGCATTATTGAGTGAACACAGATTTAGGATTGTGATATCATTCTGACAGATTTTTATTATGAAATTCATCTCTTTATCTCTAACACTGTTTAACACCTGAAAGTCTATTTTGTCCGATATTAATATAGCTACTTCAACTTTTGTTTATTTTGTTTTTGCATGGAATATATTTGCTTACTTGAATCTTTTTAGTTCATTATGTTTAATGTATTTAAATATAAGTACTTTTTTCCATTTACATATAATATTATTGTTTATTTGTGCTTACATCTGTCACTTTAATATCTGTTTTCTATTTGACCAACCCGTTTTACTTTTTTTCCCTAATTTTTGCATTGTATATTAAATGTATTATCTGATTTCCCCCCCCCCCCATTAACTTATTAGCTATTTGCTATTTTGCTATTCTTTTAGTGGCACTGTATAAATTATAACATGCATTCCTGAGTTAGTATAATGTAGCATATATATAACTTTTACTGCTTTTCCAATAATGCAAGCACTTAGAATACTTTAACTTCATTTACCTCTTATAACCTTTCATGTTATTTTTGTCACACATTTTAATTCTAAATATATTTTAAAATATATAGGACAATATGAATATTGTTTTCTATAGTCACTATCCCTTCACATTGATCCACACATTTACTATTTCACCACATTCCTTCCTGAACTTCCATATTCGATCTGAAATCATTCATTCTTCCTCTAGAATTCCCTTTAGTATTTTTTTTTTTAATTCAGACTTTCTGATGATGAATTCTCCCAGATTCAGGCAGAAAATATCTTCCTGTCCCCCATCATCTTTGAAGGATATATTTGCTCGGCATAGAATTCTAATTTGGCAGTTGTGTTTCAGCACATTTAAAAATATCATTACATTCCCTCCTGGCTTCTTTCAGCTCTGCTGAAAAGTCAGATGTCACTTGATGCTTTAAATGTAGAATGTCTTTTCTTCTCTGGCCAGTTTAAAGATTTTCTCTTTCTCTGGTTTTCAACAACTTTACCATGATGTGCTTTGGTAATGTTTAATTTCTTCTTATCTACCTGGCTTTCTCTGAGTTGTCTGAATCCATTAAAGTCTTTCAGCAGTTTAGGAAAAATTTTCAACCACTACCCAGTTAAAAATTGTTTATTCTTCATTCTCTTTCCTCTCCCTCTGTAACTCCAATTATGCATATGTTAGACCTTTTGAGCACGACCCACATGTCTCTTAACACTGCTGTATATTTTTATTAATTCATTTTTGTCTCTGTGCTTCATTTCAGATATTTTCTATTGACCATTCTTTCCATTCATTGACCTGCCTTCTGGGATGTTCAATCTGCAGTTAAATGCACCAATTCAAAGATGGTATTTTTCAGTGCAAGAATGCCCATTTAAATCTCATTATGGATTCAAACTTCATATTGAAATGCTGCATTCTTTCTATATATTTTTTCTCTTTGCCTCTATTTTCTTGAACACCTAATCCAAGTTATTTTTTTTTTAAAGATTTATTTATTTATTTATTTATTTATTTATCCCCTCCTCGCTGCCCGTGCTTGCTGCGTCCATCTGCCGCACGTCCCCTCCGCGTCTGCTTATCTTCCCCTTGCTGCGAGGTCCCGCTGCATCAGCCCCTCGCGCCGCGCGGGCCGGCCTGCCCTCACAAGGAGGCCCCGGGAAGCGAACCCGGGGCCTCACACATGGTAAATGGGGGCTCCATCGGTCAAGCCACACCCGCCTCCCGCCGCGAGGGCCCGCTGCATCAGCCCACTAGGCCGCGCAGGCTGGCCTACCCTCACAAGGAGGACCCGGAAAGCAAACCCAAGACCCACCATATGGCAAATGGGGGCTCCATCGACCGAGCCACCCCTGCTTCCTAATCCAAGTTATTTTAAAGAATTTGCCTGTCAAATCTGATACCTGGATTACTTGTCAGTTGCTTCTAATGCCTACTTTATCTCTGAGAGTTTGATGTGATGATCCTGTCTCTTCACAGGCCTAATAATTTTTGGTTAATGCCAGATATCAGGTTTTTAAATTGCAAATGCTTCAAATGATTTTATCTACCAAAAGAGAGGGCTCACCCTTTCTTCTTCTAAACAGATAGGAGGGGACTAATCATTTTAATCCAATCACAGACCACTTTGGACCTAGACAGTGTTGCAATTTTGTTAAACTGCTGTTAAATTCCTGTTTGTGCCTTTTCTAAGAATGTGCCTCCAGGTCTCTCAGTTAATAGCATTGTGAGTCTTTGTCTCCTCAGCAATGAGAGACTGCTGTATTTTCAGGGGTTTTCAGCTGATCTCTTTAGCCTCCATTCCCACACAACATCAGAATTTAACAATTGTCTTGAGGAGGAGACAAGCTGGAATTTTTTTAAGAAATAAATTTTATTGATACATATTAATAAAGCGTAAATCCATCCAAAGTATAAAATCAGTGGTATTTGGTATAAACACATAGTTGTATATTCACCACTTCAATCATTTTTAGAACATTTACATTATTCCAATAATAATAATAAACAAAAACCAAACAAACAAACCAACAAAACTCATCACAAACTATGCTTCCCCTGCCCTACATAGCTGCTATTCTCTTTCCAGCTCTCTAGTTTATTTGTATTTATGTTTTGTAAAAACAGTCTTATATTCACAATATCACCCACATTTGTGCTTTACATGAAGTTTCACTATGTACATTTTTTAGCTTTCCTTCTGGTAATTTCATGACCTTAAACTTGCCCTTTCAATTAGTCATACCCATGTAATAGCTCTACTAGTTACAAACATGATGTGCTTTCAACATTTCTATTCATTTCCAAACATTTGCAAACAACTTTTTAACTAATTCTGCACAGGTTAACCCTCAGTTTTCCATTCTCTAACCTCCTTCTATTTTCTGGTGACCTATAATCTAATCATTAACTCCATGAGTTTACATAATACATTTAGTTCATAGTAGTGCAATCATACAGTATTTGTCCTTTTTTGTCTGGCTTGGTTCACTCAGTATAATGTCTTCCAGGTTCATCCGTGTTGTCATATGCTTTACTACTTCATTTCTTCTTACTGCTGCATAATAGTCCATCATGTGCATACACTTCAATTTGTTTATCCATTCATCACTTGATGGATACCTGGGTTGTTTCCAGCTTTTGGCAATGGTGAATAATGTTGCTATGAACATCGGTGTGCAGATGTCTGTTCGTGTCATTTATCTCAGTTCTTCTGAGTATATACCTAGTAATGGTATTACCAGATCTTATGGCAAGTCTATATTCAACTTCCTTAGGAACTGCCTAATAGTCCTCCACAGTGGCTGTACCATTCTACACTGTTGTGTACAACCAACAGTGAATAAGTTGTTCCTATCTCTCCACATCTTCTCCAACATTTACAGTTTTCTGACTTTTTAAAATAGTGGCCAGTCTAATAAGTGTGAAATGATATCTCATTGTAGTCTTGATTTGCATCAGCTAGTGCTGTTGAGCATTTTTTTCATGTGTTTCTTTTTTTTGCCATTTGCATTTCTTCTTTGGTCAATTGTCTTTACAAGTCTCTTGCCCATTTTTTAACCAGGTAGTTTGTTTTTTTATTGTTGAGTGGTATGATCTCTTTATATATCATGCATATTAAACCCTTATCAGATCTGTGATTGCCAGATATTTTCTCCCAATGAGTCAGTTGCCTTTTCACCCTTTCGACAGTCTTTTGAGGTGCAAAAGTGCTGAAATTTGAGGCAGTCCCATTTACCTATTTTTACTTTTGTTACTCATGCTTTCTATGTAAGGTTTAAGAAACTATCAACTACCACAACATCTTGAAGATGTTTTCCTACATTTTCTTCTAGGAGTT
This sequence comes from Cabassous unicinctus, assembly GCA_029593785.1. Lineage (NCBI taxonomy): Eukaryota > Metazoa > Chordata > Mammalia > Cingulata > Chlamyphoridae > Cabassous > Cabassous unicinctus. The sequence continues at coordinate 27,833 of JAQZBX010011131.1, read as the reverse complement.
TTATGGTTGTCACTTTTATATTTAGGTTCTTGATCCATTTTGAGTCAATTTTTGCAGAAGGTGTGATACAGGAGTTCCCTTTCTTTCTTTTGGATATGGCTATCCAATTCTCCCAGCACCATTTGTTGAACAAACTGTTCTGGCCCAGCTGGAAGGGCTTGATAGCCTTGTCAAAAATCACTTGACTGTAGATGTGATGGTCCATTTCTGAGATCTCAGTTTGGTTCCATTGGTCAATCTGTCTGTCTTTATGCTGGTACCATGCTGTTTTTACCACTGTAGTTAAGTAATATGCTTTGAAGTCAGGAAGCAAGAGTTCTCTGACTGCAATCTTCTTCTTTAAGATATGTTTGGCTCTTCAAGACCCCTAATCCTTTCAAATAATTTGATAATTGGCTTTTCCATTTCTGCAAAAAAAATGCTGTTGGATTTTTTGGTGATTGCGTTGAATCTGTAAATCAATTTGGTTTGATTGACATCTTAACAATATTTAGTCTTCCAATCCATGAACACAGAATGTCCTTCCATTTATTTATGTCTTCTTTAGTTTCTTTTAGCAATGTTTTTTACTTTTCTGAATAAAGATTCTTGATGTCCTTGGTTAAGTTTATTACTAAATAGTTGATTCTTTTAGTCACTACTATAAATGGAATTTTTTTTCTGATTTCCTCTTCAGATTGCTCATCAGTAGTGTATAGAAATGCTATTAATTTTTTTTATTATTATTAATCTTATATCTTGCCGCTTTGCTGAACTTGTTTATGAGTTCTAGTAACTTTGTAGTAGATCGTTCAGGATTTTTCAGATATAGGATCATATCACCAGCGAATACTGAAAGTTTTACTTCTTCCTTTCTTTTTGGGTTCCTTTTATTTCTTTGTCTAACCTCATAGCACTAGCTAGAACTTCTAGCACAACATTGAATAACAGTGGTGACAGTGAGGATTCTTGTCTTGTTCTTGATCTCAGCGGGAAAGCTTTCAGTGTTTCACTGTTGAGTACAATGCTAGCTGTATGTTTTTCATATATGCATTTTACCTTATTAAGAAAGCTTCCTTCTATTCCTATTTTTGGAGTGTTTTTATCAAGAAAGGGTGCTATATTTTGTCAAATGCCTTTTCTGGATCAGTCAAGAGTATCATGTGACCTTTCTTCTTCATTTTATCAATGTGGTTTATTACACTAATTGATTTTCTTGTGTTGAACCACCCTTGCATACCTGGTATAAAACCCACTTGATCATGGTGAATAATTCTTTTAATGTGTTTTTGGATTTGGTTGCAAGTATTTTGTTGAGGAGTTTTGCATCTATATTCATTAGGGATATTGGTTTGTAATTTTCTTTTTTCATAGTATCTTCATCTGGTTTTGGTATTAGGGTAATGTTGGCTTCACAGAACGAGCTTGGTAGTGTTCTTTCTTGTTCAATTTTTTGGAAGAGCTTGAGCAAGATTGGTATAAGATTGTCTTTGAATGATTGGTAGAATTCACCCCTGAAGCCATCTGGTCCTGAACTTTTCATCTTTGGGAGTATTTTGTTTTGTTTTGTTTTGTTTTTTCACAATTTCTATAATTTATTGCTCTAAAACTCAAAAGTAATGAAGCTTCTTCTTATGTTTAATTGCAAATTTCTTCCCCAGAATATATTCATAAGAAGAAAGAAATATCTCATAGAGAAATATTCTTTTTACATCTATGCAAGAGAGATTTTTTCAACTTTATTGATACATAGTAATAAAGCATAAATACATCCAAAGAGTACAATCAATGATATTCGGTGTAATCACATATTTGTGCATTTATCACCCCAATCATTCTCAGGGTGCTTTCATTATTTCAATAATAATAATAAACAACAAAAAAAAATTCATCACAATCTATGCTTTTCTTGCCACACATAGCTGCTATTCTTTTTCCTTTTCTCTAGTATATTTGTATTTTTATTTTGTAAAAACAGTCTTATATATTCAATATCACCCATATTCGTGTTTTATATGAGGTTTTACTATCTTATATAGTCCCATGTCACAGTTTTTAGCTTTCCTTCTAGTTATATACATGACCTTAGACTTTCCTTTTCACCACTGTCATACTCATACAGCATTGCCAGTTACAAACACCATGATATGCTTTAACCATTTCTATTCATTTCCAAACATTTACAAACAATCTTTTTACCAATTCTGCACAGATTAACTCTAAGCTTTCCATTCTCTATATTCCTGTTTTCTGGTGACCTATATTCTATATTCTAATTATTAACTCCATGAGTTTACACAGTATATTTAGTTCATAATAGCACAGTCATTATTTCCTCAAATATTCTTTCTGCCTCTTTTCCGTTCTGTTCTCTTTCTGGGACACCGATAATGTGTATTTTTGTGTGTTTCACATTGTCATTTTTTTTTCCCTGAGACTTTGTTCCACTTTTTCCATTCTTTTCTCTTTCTGTTCTCCTGTCTTTTCCAGTTCAGATGCTCTGCCTTTGAAATCATTAATTCTGTCTTTGAGCAATCAATCTGCTCTTATGTGCCTCTAATGTTTTTTAAATCTCATTCATTATGTCTTTCATTTCCACAAGCTCTGTTACTTTTCTTTGCAGGCTTTCAAATTGTTCTTTATGCTCACCCAGTATCTTCTTAATATCCTTTATCTCATTAGTCATTTTTTTTTTCAATTTTTAAAATTGATTTAGGAAAATTGTGTGATTATCATTGATTAATTGTCTTAAATCCTGTATCTCTTAGGATATTTGGTTTGTTCCTTTGGCTGGGCCATCTCGTCTTCTTTCCTAGTATAGCTTGTAATTTTTTGCTGATGTCTAAGCATCTGAATATGTTGGTGAATTTACTCTTATGGCCAATTTCTCTCTCTTGCCTATTGTTTTTTCCACAGCTCTTCTTTGATATTTGGTTCAACTTATTCTAAGTCTTTAAAATTGCTCAGCTTAAGTTATCAAAATCAGGCCATGGACTCACTAATGGGGTGCAGATTTTCTCCCAGGAGATGGGATAATGAGAGCCCCTTAAGTGTTTTTTTCTCTGTGCAATTTCCAGACTGGCCAGCAGATGGTGCCCATGGGAGCACCTTTCCACAGAGGAGTTTTCTTTCAATCCCCACTTTTCTGAGTTTTGGTTGCAAGAGCAGAGATTCAAAGCTGGCTCTGCTGGCTGAATTCACTGATGAGAGAAGCCCTCCAACTTCCCCTGCCTTTTCCCTTGTAACAGCTGAAAGGGAGGAAGACGTCTGTTCCCTTATCAGCTGGCTGCAGTGAGCCAGGGGTTTTATCCCAGCTTAACATCTTGGGGGTTGGGGTTGGGAGCCCTTCCCGGCCACCACAGTGCTTGGTAACTCACGTTTGTTCTTTCAGGTACCTTGTCTCTCTGTACCTCACCCTCCTGGGAGTGGGGTAGCACTGTCTTGGTCTGCTGACGCCCAAAGCAGGTCCTTCAGACAGCTTTTGGTGCTTTCTCCATTGTTTTTGTGCGAGAGTTGAGCCCTGCTTGCCTACTCTGATGCCATCTTCCTGGAACTCCCAAGCTGGATTTTAAACCCATCAAGTTTCCAACTTTATCATTCCAGATCTTAGCAAATTCTCTGCTTGTTTCCTGTCAATTGCAATGTTCTTCTTCCAGGATCTAAGGCTGGATTCTTATATTTTAGCTGTTCTCAAATCTGCAAGTGCCTCCAGGAAATAGAAGTGGGAACCATCTATCCATGTCAATTCACCATTCTTTGGGGAGCTTTTTGTTCTCATCTCTTCATTTCCAGTCTCTTGTGCTTAATATCTGTTTCCTAAGTAGTAGGAAACTGAAAAATTCTATTCAGTTTTTCTGAGATTTGGGTTTAATTCTTCACTCTCCTGTTCTAAGCACATTTGAAATTCACTAAATATATTAGAAGGGAAGCTGGCCATTTGTTTGAGGAATTTTAAGTCTTTAACTCTGTCATTCCAACCCTTCATGACTGCTAAAATCCTGCTGCTTACTTTTCACCCCAGAAGTAGTCCTCAGCTTGGGATGAGCACAGATTCTCAGCTTCTAGTCTCTGTCCAGAATCAATTATTACACAGAAAGGGCACTGAAAGTCCTTATTTCATTTTCTAAAAATGTTCCTGGAACTTTACTCAGTGTAGTCCTTAAACTTTTGTGGCTCTCTAACACTATTAAATAAAAATAAAAGATAAAAAAAAATTTAGTTGGTCTCAGTGGAAGCATCTCCATCTTACCCTAAAGCATTTTTAAATATAAATAAAATAAATGTATTTTTAATATAAATAAAATATATGTCACTCTTCATTTTTCATTTTTTATTTCTACATGAAGGTTGTATTTTTTAATATAAATAAAATAAATGTCACTCTTCATTTTTCATTTTTTATTTCTGCATGAAGGTTGCTTTCATGCCTTCTGAATACATACATATCCAATCCTTTTACTCAAGTGCTTCCTTGCACATAAAGGAAAGACCGACAAAATAATTTTATTTCAAAGGAAAGAAAGAGCCATACATCATAATTTATTTCATCTCTTCCAAAAGTTGCAGGGTATTTTTAAAATATAACCAAAGATAAGTAAAACTATAAAAAAATTTTCTATAAATGTTAGCTTCTTAAATATCATGATATCTACTTAGTGACTTATCAATAGGGATTTCTTTGCTCATACATTTTACAGAAGAGTTTTTTCCCCCCAATTATTAATCTAAATGCTGGTAAAATCAAGTTACAGCAACCATGTCTTCTTTGTCCTCTGCTTCCCCTCTTCAGTGATAGTGGCTGCAGATTCACTCCACTCTTGTCCTCATCTCTCTTCCAAGCATTCCCTTTTCCCTCAGCATTGTTCAGAGGAAGGAGCGTTTTGGCCTCCAAAAGATAATTTGAGTTGGGAAACATGCTGTAGAGAGGTTTGGGGCATTTAAAACTATAGGCATTTGATATCAACATTTGCTTGGTGTCATGAGATCAAGAAATTCTGAGATGCCTTTCCTTCTCCAAAACAATAACAAAGGTAATGTTTATGCATTATTTTCTGCTTGCAAAGGAGCCTTACCTGGTCTTCCATTTACACACAAAAAGCATGTAACAAAGTTATTATTATCCCCATTTGAAAACTGTGAACACTGCCAGTCTAGGAATTACTTGATTTCCCCAAGGTAGGACAGCTAGAAGTGAGCTGAACTGGGACTGAAATCCAGGTCTTCCAATTTTAAATTCTATCCTGTTTCCTTTTACTTAATTGGTTTAGTGTGGCCAACTTGTACATTAGGGATTGTGTAAGGAACTGGGAATACATAATCATATAAGGTCCTGCCCTTATGTCTACCCAGTCAGTGGGAAGATCCAGACTAACAACCCATGATTTCCAGACAGGATAATAAATACCATAGTATATAGATGATAATAACATAAAGGACTTGCACTTGAATAAATAGATAAATAAAAACATGTCACTAAAGCTTACCTAGAGGCTAACAGTTGTGCTGAGTTTTAAAGTTTCAAAGATTGGGTGAAGAAGAAGAAAAGAGCATTTGACCAGAGGCAACAGCAAGTGAAAGGCACAGAGGTATAAACCGCAAATGTTCTAATCTTCTAAATATAATATTCCATTTGGGAAATGGTTAGAAGGTGATGATTAACCTACATTCTGTTAAAGATTCTTAGAGTTTGAAGGTTCCCCTGAGTCAGCCTAGCCTATCTACTTGTTAACAACCATAGAAGCATCTTAATTATACCAGCTTAGCAGGTCTTTAGTCCACTAAAGGAACCTTCTCAGCTTTTCTAGTAATATTCTCTACCAACCAACAATACTTTTTTTATTTCTGAATTATTTCAAGAAATATTCTTCAGAGCTCACATACCACCCATTTTTGCTTGGGGTTAGATCTTCTATAAATTATCTTGTGCAAGCACAAAGAATAATACGCTAATGCTTCAATTTGTTAAACTCACCAAGTGTTTCATTAACTGTTCTTTAAAAAGTCACTGCAACCTTTGAAGACATCAGTTTCTCTCCATGTGGAGCAAGTCATGATAAACTCCCAAATAAATTGCTGTTGTTTATGAACTGAAATTTATAAATTTTGTTTTATCTGCTTCTGACTCCCTCACTTCTTCTCTCTTTTTTCCTCTCACTAACTACACTCCAAAAGTCTTATTATACTTTACAAATTCTACAATGAACAGAATGGCATTACCATCCCTGGAGTTTATGCTGTTGATTAGGATTCCTGAATTCCATAACCAAATGACAAATGACTTTGACTTTAGGGAGCTCTCTCTTTGTGTCAATTGCTGAATATTCCCTTTCTGAATCTTACTTTCATTTTTTATCCCTGACAGAGAAGTAGGACCTGACCTACTTTCTAAATTTATATTATATTGCACTTTACCCTCACTTCTAACAACCCAATTTATTTCACTGCTTTGGAGAGAGAGAAAAAATAATAATAGGAACTTATTTCTTGGTGAATAATTAAGTAAACTCTTACCAAGCTCATCAGTTCAAAATGAGACATGAGAAACTATTAAAGAGATAGTTAGAGAAAAAAATTAAAACTTATAGTTTGCCATTTAACTGAAAGGCAAGCAGGTCAAAATACCTGCTAGGGTCATTAACATTCATTAAAACACACCACCTTGATAACTTTTTAAAAAGTTATTCCCATTTTCCAGGGGAAGATATTGGAAGATGGAAATTAGGATATAAGATATAAAAAATTAAAAGCTCAATGCAGAATTTAAGAACAGAGAAAAGGGAGAGTAAGAAAGTATAAAATCAATAATAAAAGAAAATTTCCAGAGAGGAATATATCAATATCCAGATTTATAGGAACAAATACAGTATATGAAGAAAACTTTGAAAGCTTCCAAGGAGAAAGAAAAATCACATGCAGAATATCTGGAATTTGAAAGTTTTCAGACTTCAAAACAACAATGGTTTTACATGCAGAAATAACTTAGTCTGGTTTTGTATTTCATTAAATGACTCTGGATGCTTTTAAAATAATAAATTGCAATGAAAGCAGAGAAGCCAGTTAGTAGGCTACCACACTAATCCATCCAATATGGTGATGATAATGAGGATGTAGAATTGTTGATAGATCTTACATAGAATCAACAGCTGTGTGGATATAACAAATCCCAAGGAAGACAGTCATACCAGCTTCCGAAATCCCATGGATACTCTCTAGACAGTCTCCTTTTGACCTCAAATGGTAAACACTGTATCTGCACATAAACATAGTCTGGAAGATTTGGAATTCCTTTCAAGACACCAATCAACCTTTTCTTTGCTTTCCCTAAATCCCATATATACCCTCTTTTAGTTGAAAATGTGAAAGATCTCTAAAGCACAGTGGCTCTCCATTCAGTTTCCCTTTTCCACCCAAAGTACCCAACAAAGCAAGTATTAAGGAATTATAAAAGAATATTAAAAAACTAAATTTTAAATGACATGGAAAGATGGCTATACATTAAGTGTCAAACAGTGATGAAATAATTATATTCCTTAGATGTTTGGAGGAAAAGTCACTTATTGTTAAAGTGGTCACAGAGGTGGGGATTCAGGCAGATTATTGAAGTATGGGTGTTTTATAGGTTTTAGAGTAGATGCGAGGCATTGCAGAGAATATAGTATAAATTATAGGGCAGACATGACAACCACATTTGTGGGTAGTGAGATATCTGATTTGAGATATCTTTAGTACCATCTGTAACAAATAAGAAGAACAGTTCTTGAATGTTTGAAGGCCTTCCACTGACCTTGCTTCTAATCAAACTAATACAATCAATGTAGATATAATGTCACCCCAACCATTTTTGAACACTCATTATATTTTAGATTCTCTTTGTGTGGTAGCCATGGAGTTGCCTCACTTGAATCTCCTTTCAAAAGAACCTGCTGGAGGAAACACAGGTCATTGAAAACCTCCAGTTGCCACACTTTTGGATACACCATGATGTTTACACCAGGACACACTTCCCCTAGACTGCTCCCAGACAATCATCAAGCACAGCAGAAATAGTAGAACTGGGCCTCTGTTGCCTAATGGAGAATTCCTTTCACAGGCATCTTTTGCTTGAGATTCATGTTGGCAAGGCCAAAGCTTTCTCAAAATTGCACTGAAGTCTGAGCGTCTTCCTATTCAATCCTTCCTTCCCTCTTTCTTTGCCCAGGTATCTAATCAGCATCATGGTAGAAAGCCCTCTCTGCCTTCACAAGCATTTCCTGTGCATATCTAATTCCATATTGGTGTCTGCTTTTCAGAGTACCCAAATCGACATACTCAAACATGTCTCCATAAGAGTTAAAATTAATCATCATTCTTATCATAGGCATTGGTGGGGAAAATCTATCAGTCCATACCTTTCTGAGACAAAGGGCTCACGCATTCCTTTCAAGTTTAATTAAGTAACCATTCTGGGTTGGAAGGGACTTTACAGATCATCTAATTCAACCCCACATTTGGATGTATGATTATAGAAGTAGATTGGTTTCAGAAATGGCCTTATTCCCCACCCCAACCTATATCTATAGTCATTCTGTGTAACTTTGCAGCTACTCCTATCAAGAAGTGAGGCAATTTCTCCATTCTTTGAATCTAGATTGGCCTAATGACCTGCTTTACTCAAAAGAATGTGATGGAAGGAACATTGAGCTAGTTGCAAGCATAGGCCACAAGTCATCCTCCAAGAGCCATCTGTTTTCTTCACAGGCCAAATAGACAAGTTGAATGGGGATGGAATCATCACCCCTGTATTCTTCAAGTTCTTGATGGTAGCACTAATCTCTGAAATCTCTCAAGGAATACAGTACTACTTTTGGTTTAGTATTTTCCTAGGCAGAGGCAGTTCTAATGCCTTCCACTTGGCCTTCTTACAATAAAAGCCCCCAGTCCACAGGTTGTGGGACCAAAATGATGATTCATTCAGTTGCTGAATTTCTTTTAAGGCAGACATAACAATATCATGTCATTTATGCAGAGCTTGAGCTGGGGATTTGAAGCCCTGAGGTTATCCTTTTCTTTCACTACTTTCTCCAGTGTATTTAGGAATAAATAGGAATCACATCATACTCTTTATCTTGACAAAATGCTCTAAGGTATCAAATACATGGTCACCTTGAACCTTGCCTATTTTAAGTATTTAATTAGAAGTATCCAATGGTGATATTTTGTATGTCTCTGCTGCCACATCACATAGACTATCAGGGCATTTTTTGGTCATAGGAAATAGAGTCATTATTTCCTTTAAATCCAATCAGATTAAGGGACTAATTCCAAAAATCCTAGAACCACGTCAGAAAATCCATCCTCTAGAACCATTCTTGATACCAAAATCTGTTGTCATTCAGGATTTTCCAGAAAAGCAGAACTAATGGAACATATGTAAATATATATAAACAGACTTATGAATATGAGGAATTGTGAGGGTTAGCAAGTCCAAATTCGGTAGCGCAGTCTAGAGGCTGGAAATTCTGATAAGAGTGTGTTGAAGTCTGGAGTCTGAATTCCATAAACTGGAAACTTAAGGATGAAGGGTGTAGTCTTGACAGGATTTCTTCTTCTTCCCAGAACCCTCCGTTGTTTTCATTTAAGGTTTTCACCTGATGAGATGAGGCCCATCCCACACTAATGAGAGTAATATCCTTTACTTAAAGTCAACTGATTGTAGATGCTAACCCCATCTTACAAAATATCTCCACAGTAACATCTAGGGCAACATTTGACCAAACAACTGGACCCCATAACCTAGCCAAGTTGACACATAAAATTAACCATCACACCACTCTCTGCCCCAATTCACCTCATCATCCTCTTCCTCACCATCTACATCCATCAATCCCTAAGTGTAAACAACTATAACTCTAAAATATTCTTCCTCTTCTGTTTTACTACTTCTTCATGGCACAGGTCCTATATGCCCACCTGTATTACTGTAATAGGTGCTATACTTGCTCATTTCCTCTAGCATTTTTTCCTCAAATACTGTCAGAGTGATATTTCTAAATTTAAATTTAATGTAGTATTTTTACCAGTTTCTTTAAAAATACTTTGTCTCAAGATAAATTATTTCTTTTTGCAAGGTTTAAGAGGTCCTTCATGATCTGAACTTTGCCTTCCTTTCCTTACTAATAACCTTTCCCTAATCATCTCTTTGCCATAAAAAATTCTGGCATTCTGTGGATTTTACAGACATATCATGCACTTTCTTCTCACTACGTTTTTTCACATATTATTTCAGTAGAAATAGATTTGTGGTCCATCCTTATCATGTCCTTTAACTCTCACCTCAATGGTAACCTCATCTGTGATATGTTCCTTTTTATGTGCTTCCCTCATGAGGTCCTAGAGAAATTGCATACTTATCACATTGTACTGTAATTGATTGTTTACTTGCCCATGTCTCTGGCTTTTTAAAATTTATGATCATCTAAGCTAGCAGAACCACTGAATGAAATATTACAGTGATACCTCCATGTGACCACTGTCCTTCCTTTATGATGCCACAAGTCAGAGACATGATAAGAGCTACTAAATGACCAAGGCCAAGGCCATGGGCCCTGGACTGTGTCTTTGTGTCCTTACTTAATTCAACCTTACCATTGTTTTACATATGTTGTGAGTCCTTTCGTTGGGTTGTTGAAAGAAAAAATGGTTGCATAAATGTTAACTTTTAGCAAAATCTTCCCCTTTCCCTAATGCATAGTGGAAATTCACTCCCTGAGATTCACCTTAAAAGTTGAAGCTTTGGTTAACTTTCAAAACATTAATTTACAAGGGAAAGGCAACACTTAAATCTTAAAAGCATGTAAGTCATTTACCTTAATGTGAGTGCTGAGTCCCTGTGGTAGTTTTTATGGCTCCATGAGTGGAAAAGCAGGGTTCATCAGGTCATGAAGAATTGGAAATAAGTGGACAAGACAGGAAATAGCAGCTTCTTGACTAGTTTCACTTTTCCACAGATTTTTTTCTTCATCTTAAGCTTCTGAATACTTTCAGATTGTTCTCTATACTTTTTTCTAAATTAAGCTAAATCTTTGCCTTCTTTAGATTATTAAACTATATAACTAATCCTTTTGTCTTCATTAGCATTATATAAACTTCAGCCTAATTCACCCACATTATGAAAAATTCCAAAACAGTGGTCTTTTTATTAATGAAGTTTTACTGAAGTAATATTCCTAATTGTACATTTGGCATTATTTTTGCAGACAGAGCAAATTGAGAAGAGCAGTATGGCTTTGTTTCCTCATTCATCAAATTTCTTGGACTCAAAATATACATTTTTAGGATCTTCTCCAATTCAGAAGCAGCCTGGAGTACCTACTTAACCTCAGCAACCACATGGAAAGGGTCTGAAGGAACCTATGGGTATTTCAGGGGCCACCAGTATACCAGAGAGACCAAACACATTAACATCAAGATTTATATATAGGCCAAACATTGATGATCCAAAAAGCTCTCCAAAATAGAAAAACACAAGTTAGTTTTCTTGCTGGACTTTACATAAATCACAAAAGCAATAAACAAACAAAAAAATCTATATGTTATTGCTTTTCTACTTAATGGATTTTATATTTCATTTTAGGAAAACAGGATAAATTGTGGTTTGACTTTCAAGCTAAAAGCACAATTGTAAAAATAGTTTTGTTCATCAGTCAAGCAACAGGATGACCAAATCTCTTACAAACCACTTGGGCCCAACCCTAAGCATCCATTTCTCTGGTCATGCTTGGATTGCCTCAAAATGGTCTGTCTCCAATTTCCCAGGTGAGTTGAAGGCTGAGGCTACAACCCTTAGTTTCATATTCCTAATCTGGAAGAATTGTCCCAAGTTTCTAGAGAGTAAAACTAGTACTTGATCTGAGATCTGAGGAATTTGAAAGTGTTGATCCATCCAGGCACTGATACATTTTATAGTCATTGATAAATCATTTACTCTATTAGAGCCTCAAATTCTTCATCCTCAAATAAAAAGGTGTAAATATAAAACAATGTCGCCTTGGATTTGCATAATGTTCCACAGTTCGCTAAGCTTTCATGTGTGTTTTCTCACATGATCTTTAACAAAAATTATATGAGAGAGGCTGGGCAGAAATTAGCATCCTTATTGTAGTGAGGAGATCAGTAGAGAAAACTAACTTTCCCACATTCAGAGCAAGTTGTTGCTTTAGCAAACAACAACACTCAAACATAGGTTTTTTGGTTCTTTTGTGGCTGTACTTGGCTGCTTTACAAATTTCCTTCCAGTCCTAACATTCTTTGATTCTAATAATGCAGTATGAGTGAAGCCCAGCAACACTAAATCGTGAGATTAAATTGTTGAGATCCTATGTAATAGGTTCTATGCTAGGTTCTAAGAATTCAAAGAGAATAAGACTCGGTTCATGTGCATTGCACAGCAAAATTTTTTACAATAACCAAGCCATATGACTATTTTTCTATCCTAGATAATTTTATCCTCATTTTATAGTTGAATAAACAGGCTCAGAGGGGCTGTCAAAGAAAGTCTTAGGGCAAGAAGGACTTAGAAAGGAAAAGAAAAGGGTTTATTGCAAAAAAATGTGAAAGAAATAAAATTTTTGAAGGATTGGCTCTCCAAAGTTAAAAAAAAAAAATTAAATCCAACAAATATTTAAAGGGAAAAAGTCACAAAATTAACAAAGTTATCAAGTTTACCTCAATCTTTTTATGGTGGATAAACAGCAAGTTTTATCATACTTACAAATTCAAATATTCAGACATTAGCATAGTCAAATTCAAGTATAAAATTTTTGTTAGACAGTCCAGGATTATGGCAAATAATCTAGGTTTAATTATTTTACGGACCAGAATAAAAAATTATATATAATTATAATTTTAATTTATCAATCACAGTCTAGTAGAAGGGAGAATAAATTCTTAGTGAAAGTGTGAAGAAAACCACATGATCACAAAATAAAGGAACTAAATAAAGGAATTGTTCTTCATTTTAATCATTATCATTGGTTGGCAGTTATTTGTAGATAATTTAATGACATTTGATTTTTCCATTTTCCTAATTATTAGTTTATAATACACATTAATATTTTTCATAGATTTTTTTGCTTTGAATTCTATGGATCAGTTAGGACAAGATATATTTAGAGAGTGTTTCACTGTAATTTGCAAAATATAATCTGAAATTGAGGATCAGAGATAGATTTCTTCTACTAAAAACCAAACAACAGCCATAATTATATCAGTTATGTTAGTGCATTTAGTCCAAGGTAGCTAATTCTTTCTGTATTGAAACTAGTATGAATAGTTTACCCCCAAAAAGTTATCTTATGCTCAACAAAATTATATTTGGAAATCCAGACTCAGCTACTTGGATCAGTCTAAAAGATGCGTCAATAGTGAGGATGCCAACTCTGCTCATTAAACTATTTCCTGAATTATGAATAGTCAAAAGTATGTGGTACCATTCTTGAATGAAGTTTTGAAGTTTTTTTCTCCTTCTAAAATGTTACATTGATTTTTAGATCATATGAATATAAATGTAAGGAAAGAGCAGAAACTAACTGTGAATGATAAAATTAAATGGCCCTAGTAAATTCATTATATTATCAAATAATATTAGAATAGAGAAAAGTAGAATCCTGTATTGATATATAATATATAATAAATTTATAATGATATAAAATGTATTACCTTGAAACAAGAAGAGCATTAAAAATCTTGTCAAAGGTGTTTAAAACTAAAGATAAAAACTTTTTTATTTAATTCATTTTAAACAGTTATTATGACATTCTTAGTATATTAATATGAGTGTGCTTTTTAATCTGCAAATCATTGAAACATTTATTATTACATTTTATTTAGATATCATTAACTAAGAAGTATGCAGTTTTAATTTGATAAAATAAATAAATAAAACATTTCTCATGTTTGTGTCAAAATAATCAGATATTTAGAGGAAGTTAAATTATTTAATTATATTTATTATCTTTCCTTTTACAGAAGCAAAAAATTTGACAGATCCAAAAGAGTTTATAAAGTGTAAGCTTAATAAGTTTACTTTTTCTAATTGGACTTTGACTTTGAAAAAGGAAAAATCAAGGAGAGTTGTCAGAGGAGACACAAAATGATGGGCATGGCATTGAGTAGAATATAAAAAGAGTTTGACTCAGTAGAGGAAATAATTAACCCTTGACTGAACACTGCTTTGATCACATCCAGCAAATCTTAAAATTTATGCTAAATATAATTATAGACCTGCAAAAGGCATGAAGACCACTGGAAAATGTAACTACATATACATAAGATTGTTTTCATATTATTTAAATCTCTTTAAATATAATTTATTATTTAATAAAATAATAATAATGTAGTATGATGTTTATAACATGTAAAAGTAAAATATCTGGAAAATAACACAAATGTTGGGGGAGGAGAAATAGAAATATAATATTGTTCAGTTCTTATATTAAAAGTGAAATAGTATACTATCATTTGAGGGTAGACTTAGTACATTAAAGATGTTTAATATATACCATAAAGCAACCAGTAAAATGCTAACACAAGAATTATAACAAATAAGCCAACAAGGGTGATAAAGTGGAATCATGCAAAATATTAAATTAATACAAAAGCAGGATAAAAGAGGAGAAAATAACACAGGAAAAATGATACAAATAGAAAACAAATAGCAAGACAATAGAACTAAGCCCTAAGTTATCCATAATTGCATTAAACATAAATAGTCTAAATTCTATTTTAAAAGGTAGGGATTGTCAGAGTGGGTTAAAAATGTTGCCTATATGGGTGTGCCACCAGGCCCTGAGTGCAGGTGCGCTGCCAGGCCCTGTCTGCGGGTGCACCGCCAGGCCCCGCAAGCCATGCAGCAAGGCGATGACATAACAGGAGAGTGACACAAGGGAGAGCCAAGATGAGATGCACCGAAAAATCAGGAACTAAGGTGGCGCAGGTGGTAGGACTCCTTCTCTCCCACATCGGAGGTTTCAAGGATCAAATCCCAGTGAAGACAAGAGAAGGATGAGAAGAGAGGGCAGGAAACAGACACGGAGAGTTGTCCAGCAAATGGACACAGAAACAGCAAAAACAGGGAGGGGGGGGCTGGTAAAAATGGATAAAAGTAAATAGATAAATAAATTATTTTTAAAAAATGTATAGGGGAAGAAGATATGGACTACAGCTAGTAGTAATACTTTGACGATGCTCTTTCATGATTTGTTAACAAATGTTTCACAACAATGCAGAGTGTTTGTGTGTGGGGGGGGGTGGTGATGTGTGGGAGCCCTGTATGATGTTATGCACGTTTGTTTTGTAAGTTCATGATGCTTACTGAACATGTATAGTTTATGTATGTTCATGGATGAATGATATACTTTAATAAATTGTTTTTAAAAAATGCTGCCTATAAAAATGTGCAATTTAAATATGAAGGTTTACATTGGTTAAACATGAAAGGATGATAAAAGATGTTCCTGTACCATGCAAACACTAATCAAACAAAAGCTTAAGTAGTCAAATTTATATCAGAAAAAGTAGATTTCAGAGAAAAGGATATTATCAGGGTTAAAGAAGCCTATTTCATAAGGAATCAGTGAATTCATCAGGAAGACATAGCAGCTCTAATATTTATGCACCTAATAGATAAATTTCAAATCAAGAGTTGCAAGCAGAAGTAAAGAAATTCACAATGATAAGTCAGAGATTCCAATACTCCACTCTCAATAATTTATAAGGCAAGTGGAAAGACTATAAAAATATATAGAAGACTGGAATAACACTCTCAACCATTCTGAACTAATTGACATTTATGGGACACTCTACCAAATAATATTAGAACACACATTTTTTTCAAGTGTACACAGAACAGAATACTTACCAAGATAGTCCATATTCTGCACCTTAAAATAAGTTTCAGTAAATTTTTAAAATATTCAAGTCATTAAAATTATGTTCTCTGACCACAATGAAATAAAATTAAAAATTAGGAAAAGAAACATCTTGAAAGAATCTCCAAATGTGCAGAAGCTAAACAAAATTTTATGGGTCGAAGAACATATCAAGCTGGAAATTATAAAGTACTTTGTACTACATGAAGACACAATATATCAAAATAGTGCAAAGGCACTAAATAATACTTAGGGGAACAGGTATACCAATAAACACCTATTTTTATGAAAAATAACTTTTTCAAGTCAATGTTTTTCTGCTTCCCCCTTAAGAACTTAGGAAAATAAGAGTAAATCAAATTCAAGATAAATAGAAGAAAGGAAATAATGCAGTTTAGATAAGAAAGCAATGAAATAGAAAACAAGAAAACAATAGATAAATTCAATGAGACCCAAAGCAAGCTCTATGGGAAATTATTAAAATTGATAAAACTCAGGCCAGACTTACCAAGAAAAAAAGAAAGAAGATATAAGTTAGTGATACCAGGAAGTATATAGGTGGCATCAGTGTTGATTCCATAAGAATTTTAAACAGATAACATGAGAATATTATGTTCACCTTTATGCTAATAAATTGGTGACTTACAAGAAATGGACAAATACCTTTACAAATGCAAACTACCAAAGCTCACTGGAGATGAAATGTACATCATGAATAGCCCTATATTTATGAAAGGAATTGAATTTGTATTTTTAAAAAACCTTCTCACACAAAAAACTTCAGGTTCAGTTGGCTTCTTAGTGAGTTCTAACAAAAATTTCAGAAATAAGCAATATAAATTTAGCACAGTCTATTCTAGATTACTGAAAAGGAGGAGATAATGAATAATTCTTTTCCTACCCTTATATCACAACCAGAAATGTCATTACAAGAAAAGATAAAGACCAATAACAGTCACAAACATAGATGCAAAATTCTAAAAAAAAGATTAGCAAATCAGATCTGCACATACACATACACATACACAAATCATGACCAATTGGTATTCATCCAGAAGGGCAAATCAATCAATGTAATTCACCATAGTAACAGACTAAAATGGAAATAAATTATGATTATTTCAATAGAGGCCAAAAAATCATTTGTAATAATCCAATATTGATTCCTCATAAAACCTTCTAGTTAAATAAGAACAGAAATGAGTTCCTCAATCTGATAAAAATTTTACAGATAGCATCATTCTTAATTGTGAAAGAATGCATGTTTTCATTCTAAGATCAGTAAAAATACAAGGATATCCACTCTCATTATTTCTATGCAATATTGTACTGGAGGTTTTAGTCAAGGATATAAATAAAGAAATAAAAGACATCTTGAAAAGGAATTATTAACACTGCTTTGACCACAGACAACATTACTGTCAATGTAGAAAATCTGATGATGCCTAAGAAAAGCAACCAGAACCAATAACTGAGTTAGCAAGGTTGCAGAAAACAAGATCAATAAACATAAATCAAGTGTATTTCAACATACTATCAATGAACAATTGTAAATTGAAATAAAAATAAAAAAAAAAAAAACCAGCATCTTTTACTAGGTAAAAGCAGGAAATAATTCAGGATAAATCTGACAAAATATATTTAAGACCAGTAATCTGAAAACTACAAACCTCCTTTGAGAAGTGTTAAAGAAGAACTAAATAAATGAAGAGATAAACAGTGCTCATGAACAGGAAGGCTCAATATTCTATGATGCCAAGTTTCTCCCAAAAGAATTTGCTCATTCAATGCAATCTCAATCACAAACCTTGCAGGTATTTTGTAGAAAAGGACAAGATGATTCCAAGAAATGCAAAGGATCTAGAATAGCTAAAGCAACTTTGAAAAAGAATAAAGTGACTGACTAACATTGCCTGATGTCAAAACTTTAATCAAGATTCTGTGGTATTTGCATACAGATAGAAAAATAGATCAGTGGAGAAGAATAGAGAGTCTGGAAATAGACCTAACCATATATGGACCACACATAAATTTTCAACAAAAGTACAAACACAATTTAGTGGAGAAAGAAATCTCTCTTCAACAAATTGTGCTGGAAAATTGGATATCCTTATGCAAATAGGTAGTCTTTGAGCCATATCTCATACAAAAACCAAATAATAACTCCAGAAGTACCATAGCCCTAAGTGTAAAACATAAACCTATGAAACTGAAGAAGTGACAGGAGAAAACCTTTGAAACCTGGGGTTAGTCAAAGATTGCTTGGATACTATAAAGTATGATCCATAACAGAAAAAACTTATGTATTACATTTCATCAAAATTTAAAACTTCTGTTCTTTGAAAGACGCTGTTATGAGAGTAAAAGGATGTAAACGACTTGTACACAGCAAACTACAAAACACCGATAGAATATATGGAATCATTAAATAAATAGGACATTCCATGTTCATGGAATGAATTCTAAATATTAAGGTGTCAGTCCTACCTAAAGCAATTTACAGATTCAATCCAATCCCATAGAAATTCCCACAGCCTTCCTGCAAAAAAAGAAAAGCCAATCTTCAAATTCATACGGAAGGGAAAGGGCCCTGATATCCAAAACCACCTATACAAAGAACAAAGTTGAAGGACTTACACTTCCCTACTTAAAAACTTATTACAAAGATACAGTAATCAAAAAAAGGAAAACTCCTCTCACAGCTAAGATCAATTTGGAATATCTAAATGTAAAATTTTGTTTCCAATTGTGAATAAAGAACAGCAAAATAACCCTAAAAAAAAAATAGCATGGTGCTCACTGGCCCCATGGCTGGTGGGCTGCCCTGAGGCCATGGGGAGGGGAAGACTGAGCCAACTCTCTGGCAGGTGACGATGCCAAACTTCTGTGTGCTGCCCCCAACTGCACGTGAAAGAGCACCCAGTCTGATCTGTCCTTCAACTTCCCAGGGAACCTGGCCAGATGCCATGAGTGGGTGGAGAATTGTAGGAGAGCAGACTTAGAAAATAAAAGACCTGATTAGCTAAATAAACATTATGGGTTGTGTGCCAAACACTGAGATCTCTATGATCCGTAGAGCTAGTCCTTACAGGACAGTTCTTCGATATAATGCTATACCAACAATATTTGATCTTACCAGTCATTTGAACAATCCACATAGTAGACCAGAAAACAAATAAAAGAATTGTTGATGAAACTTTTGAACAGGAACAAAAACATAAAGAAACAAAGAATAGCAATGCTTTGAACCCCAATGCAGGAGAATGGGGTGAAGAAAAGGATGAAGACATTTTACGTTTAAGCCTTGAAGAGAAGGAAAACAATGAATACCTAAAATCTTTATTGGAAAATTTGGTTCTTATGGGAAAACAAAACATACCTCTGGATGGACATGAGACTGATGACCCCTCAAATGTCTCTTTACTCCCAATAATTTTCAGGAACTGCTGGAGAGCTGAATAAATTGTGATGAAGAGGTTCTGAGAAAGTGCTTTGAGACAAAAGTGGTTAGCACGGTGTTCTGCTTGAAAACATAGCGGAAACAGATGCTAGAGATATGCGAGAGCTGCATTCTGGAAGAAACTCTCAAAGAAGTGAGAGACTCACACTTCTTTTCCATTATCACCGATGATGTGGTGGGCATAGCAGGGGAAGAGCACCTTCCCATGCTGGTGAGGTTTGTCAATGACTCTCATAATCTGAGAGGAATTTGTGGGCTTCCTGCCTTATGAAGCTGATGCAGAAATTTTGGCTGTGAAATTTCACACTACAATAACTGAGTGGTGGGGACTAAACATGGAGAACTGTTGTAGACGGGCTTACATTGTGTCCAACGGATTTTCCTCCAAAGTGAAAGTTGGTGCTTCTAGACTTCTAGAGAAATATCCCCAAATTCAATACATTGGAGGAACACCATGCTGACATGTACAGAAATAACTTACTCAAGCCTGACACACTCTCAGCTGAGTCTCATTATAGGAGAATCAAGTGGAAAAACAGAGGGAAATATATAGAGCTTCCATCCACCATTATGAAGCCCTCCATCCGCCTGACATCTTTTTTCCTAAAGTTTATACATTATTGAAGGTCTTATGTATTTGTCCCATGATGAAGTTTGAGAATGAATGCTATAAAAATGGAACCAAGTGTCTCAAAGCATACTTGAGGAACACTTTGAGAGATCAAAGGTCAAGTAACTTGGCTTTGCTTAATATAAATTTTGATATAAAACATGATCTGGATTCAATGGTGTACACATATCAAACTCTATACACCTAAGTCAGAGCTTCCTACAGGTAATTCAGAAATCATTGAAAATACCTAATAGACTTTTAAAATAGGTTTTCTCTTCTATTTGGAGGCAAAACTGTAAGGTGTATGTAGGCTGCTTAATCACTGAATATCTTTACTTATAGGTCTCCCTTTGAATACATTAGCCATTAATAATCTACCTATTTAAAGGACCCTTGTTTGAATTCTCATACTTTGAAGAACTATCTATTGTTCCAGAAGAAAGTACTGAAAGTGCCACATTTCATTTCTGTGTGATCTCTGTTAGTGGCACTCTAGAATTATTTTAGTTAAGTCATTTTAGACGTAACTTTTATCGTCATTGTGGATCCAACTGTCAGGTTATCAGTCCAGTTATCAGTTATTTGAAGAAATACTTTTTGAGGAGTTGTGGAAGGAAAGGAATACATTTTATAAAATGCTACAATGAGGCTCATGACTGACTTTTAACTAGTAGGAGTTTTAAGTATATTGTTAAAATTTTGTATTGGACAATTAAGGGAATTACCAGAGAGTGAGAGAAACTGAGATCACCAAGCAAGGATTTCAGTGTAGATTTTGTCTTTATCAAATGAACCTAAAGGAACAAGTTATACTTAAAGTTTGAATGCCTTTTTCCACATCTGATTGTTGCTGTATATATTTTTTTCTTGAGCTTATATCTTATAAGCTTTTTAGCAGATATGTGTTGAATGCTTCTGTTTCAGGGTCAAGACAGAATCAAGAGGCCACGGATACTGACAACTGATTTGTCTGTTTTCTTCTATTTCCATGACTATATCTATTGCCTCATCTTGATTTATAAGCAAAACCTGGAAAGCCTATAAATTTTTTTTTTCTGGTTTACCTAGGAATAATACAAAAAATATTGCTATTATTTTTGGTGAAAAAAATCAATTTTGTACAGTTTAATTCAATCTAAGTAAAATGTGAATTTTGTTTTAAAAAATAACAACATAGTACTGGCACAAGGAAAGACATATAGACCGATGGAATTAAATTAAGAGTTCACATCTATGACTGGTTGATTTTTGACAAGGATTCCAAGTCCACTTAATAGGAAAGAATAGTCTCTTCAACAAATGGTGCAGGGAAAATTGGATATCCATATGCAAAAGAATGAAGGTGGGCCCCTCCTCAAATCATATACAAAAATTAACTCAAAATAGATCAAAGACCTAAATTTAAGAATATAAACTATAAAACTCCTAGAAGATAGCATAAAGAAGCATCTGCAGGATCTTGTGTTAGGCAATGGTTTCTTAGATATTACACCAAAAAAATGAGCAATAAAAGAAAAAATAGATAAATGGGACCTCATCAAAATTTAAAAATTTAAATGACAACCTACAGAATGGGAGAAAATATTTGGAAACCACATATTTAATAAGTGTTTAATATCCAGACTATATGAAGAAACACTAAAATTCAACAACAAAAAGACAAACAACACAATTTTAAAATGGGCAAAAGACTTGAATAGACATTTAGCAAAAGAACATATACACATTATCAATAAGCACATGAAAAGATGCTCAAAATGAGAGCCACTAGGGAAATGCATATCAAACCCACAATGAGACACCATTTCACATCCACCGGAAAGGCTTCTATTTTTTTTTTCTTCTATTTTAAAAAAGAAGTTTTGGACATCTCCTGTTGAGAAGTAGGAATACTCATTTGTTGTTGGTTGAAATGTGAAATGTAAATTACATTAGCAATGTTGTGCTATCATCTCCACCATTCATAATCAAAATGTTTCCATCACCTCAAACAGAAACTCTGAACCAATTGAGCATTAACTCCCCATTCCCTATCCTCACCCCAACCCCTGACAACCTATATTTCAGTTTCTGACTCTATGAGTGTTCTCATTCTAATTATTTCATGTCAGTGATCTCACACAATATTTGTCCTTTTCTGTCTGGCTTATTTCACCCAACATGATGTCTTCTAGGTTCATCTGTATTGCTGCATGTATCAGAACTTCATTCTTTTATACAGATGAATAATATTGCATTGTATGTCTGCACTACATTTTGTTTTTCCATTCATCTGTTGATGGACACTTGGTGGTCTCCATCTTTTGGCAATTGTGAATAATACCACTATGAACATCAGTGTGAAAATATCTGTTCAATTCTGTGCCCAACATTGCAAATGCGATTTACAGTACTGAATTATATACCTGAATGTGGTTTATAGGTAGAATTTTTTTGTTATATATATGTTACTAGAATAATTTAAAAAAACAACATAGGAATGAACAACATAAAGAACCCTAATGTAAACTATGTACTGCAATTAATAGCTTAATTATAATAATAATGTGTCATCAGTTATAACAAAGGTACTACACTAATACAAAGTTTTAATATTAGGGAAAATGTGCAGGTGAGGGGTGGTGCATGGGAACTCTGCATTTTCTGCATGATGTATCTCTTAAACCTACAGCTCCTCTAATAAAAAATTTTAAAAAGAAAAAAATTATACAAAAAACAATTGATAAATTTACCTGGGATAGCCCAAGCATGGCTATAATCTAAAAGGGATGCACTTAATCAATTATTTTCTTTAAAATGTTTCTACAATATTTCTTTCTACATTACACATATTTTCAGTTGTTCATTGTATGTGGAATTATATTTGCTTTTTATCTCTGCAAAATAACACTTATTGCTGAGTTATAGCTACCTTCATTATACTATTCGTATTTTCTCCTAGTGCTGCATTTTTGGCACATTGAGAATGTCTGTTGAATGAAGCAATTATAAAAATAATTTGCTTCTTATGGCCATGATGTGTCTTCTTAATTATTCCAGCACAGGGATCATCCTTGATTTGTCTTTAAATCTCTTTACTCTCTAGCACTCTTTTTTTTTTCACAATGGAGATTTATTAGCTTACATTCTTACAGTTTTCAGGCTGTGAAAATGTGTAAATCAAGGCATCATCAAGATAATATCTTCTCCCCAAAGACCAGTTGCTGGCAATCCTGGACTTCTCTGAAACATGTCAAGGTACATGGTGGTGTCTGCTGGTCTCTCCCTTCTCTTCCATGTTTCATTGCTTGCAGCTTTTTGCTTCTGTGGCTTTCTCTTCTCTTTGTCTGAATTTCATTTACTTATATAGGATTCCAGTAAGAGGATTAGCATTCACCCTGAATGAGGTGGATCACATCTTGACTTAAGATCCTACTCACTAAAAGACCTACTTACAATGTGTCTACCCCTACAGGAATGGATTAACTTCAAGAACTTTCTTTCCTGGGGTCCACACAGCTTCAACCCTTTACAAGGTCTCTTTTTCTTCCCCTCTGTTTCCAAGTTCTGGTCACTTCCTCTATCCCTTTACTGCTTCGCGATAGTAACAAAATCTTGTTTTTACTATTCACTGGGTACTACTGTATTCCTTAGAATTCTGCTACAAGAGTCCACCCTTGGTAAATAATCCTTTTATTAAACTCCTTTTAAATTATCCATTTTGAATATGCTATCACTTTCTGCCAGAACCCTGAAGGATTCAGGAAATACTGGGCAGAATGAAGAGAAGCACTTCCAATATTTCAATTTATTAGAAGTGCAAACTTAAGCAGATTATTCAACTTCTTTAAGCCTCACTTTTCTCAAGTATCAATGAGGATAGTCATTCCTATTTTTAGAAGTCAGAATAATGGACCCCACTTCCTTGTCCCCAGAACCTGTGACTATATTATATTAAGTGGCAAGGGCATATTAAGGTTGCAGTTGGAATTAAGGATGCTCATCACCTGATCTTAAAATAGAGTATCCCAGGTTATCCAGGTGGGCCCAATGTAATCATACAGGTTCTTTATTATTATTTTATTATTATTTTAAAGAAGCTTTAGATTACATAAATGTTGCATAAAAAATATAGGGGATTCCCATAACACCCCCCCCACACTTTCCCACATTAACAACATCCTTCATTTGTGTGTTACATTTGTTACAATTGATGAACACATATTGAAGCATTGCTACTAACCATAGACTATAATTAACATTATAGTTTACACTCTGTCCGCACATTTGTGTGGGTTATAACAAAATATATAATGGCCTATATCTGTCATTACAATGTCATGCAGGACAATTCCAATGTCCTGAAAATGCCTGCATATTACACCTATTCAAAATTATTATAAAAATAATTTTGCTTCTTATGGCCATGATGCATCTTCTTAATTATTCTAGTTCAGGAATCATCCTTGATTTGCCTTTAAATCTCTTTACTCTCTAGCACTCTTCGAGCACAGCCCAGGACTAGGTAGAAAAATCTTCACATAGCCATAAAATTTAATTATATTGCTCAATGCCTACATCACAGTCATTTGGAAATAACTCCTTGTAGTTTTTATGCTGTTTTCATACCACATGCTTCCACATAAAGTAATACTGTTAAGAAAACAACTTTAAAGGAACAGCTTCATTAAAATTCTAAACTGGTTAAATATTTGAGAATTTTCAAAGTGTACCTTGAAATATCTTGGATAAGATGACCAACTTGTCCCAGTTTGCCCTGGACTGTTCTGGTTTAAAAACTGAAAATTCCATACCCCAGGAATTCCCTCAGTCCTATGAAAACTGGTGCAGTTGGTCACCCTAATCTGGAAGACCTTAATCTTTTTAAATGGCTATTTTATACGTTTAATGGAAATTAATGCATTTTGGTAAGACTGATTTCATTATTTTATCTAATGTAGTTATTATAGTCATTTATCATAAAACCTTTCAGTAAAGGCTGATAGAGTGTTATATATTCCTGAAAAGTGGCTACCTATTGACGATGGCTTGGCTTAACCCTAATTAGAGCATTTGCAGTTGTCTTAGCCTTGGTTAGTTGTGATACCTCTGTGATGGGTGGGACTTAAAACAGTAGTGCTTGTTTTTTGTGTGTGATTCAGGAACAAAAATGACATGATCATACTGATACTGATATGATTAACTTACATCTGATTCCATAGTATTTTTAGCCTTCATTTATTCTATGCAGCTTAATGTTCATATTAGTACTTTTTGTGGTAAAGCAAGTTTCTTCAAATGAAGGCAATATACCTTCTACATTTACTAAAAAGATGCACACCTTAAACTTGATACCCATCAACTCCTTCCAATCCACTTTCATTTTTAAAACATGAGGCAAGGTGATTTATAGTATAGTGTTTCTCGAAGTATGAATCTCATAACCTGTCACAACTTCAACTGGTTCCTACAAATGGTTCCTTGTGTTTCTTGTCATTATCCCAGGCACCTGCACTTAGCAAACATGCTACATGATCCCAATACCCAGTAAAATTTGTAGACCATGACCAATGTAAAGACTGTGGTATCTGTAGATACAAGACTCCGTTTTGAACCCAATCTTCCTATTGTTCCATATTAGAACAGTGACTTTGGGAAAATCATTTCACTACTCTGTATTTCAATTTCCTCATCTGCAAAATAGAAGAGGATAATAGCTATCATAAGGGTTGTGGTACTCAAGGCAGCTCAAGTATGTGAAATATTTCATAAACTGTAAAGTCCAAGAGCCATTTTCAGCTGCTGACCTATTCATGATCCTTCTCTTTATCGTCCTTAGAAATGCTAAGGAAAATTTATTTCATGGTCTTTACATGCTAGTTACTTGACTGCCTTTATTAAGTTTACATGGTTTTATAAGGATAACTGACTCTTTGTTAATTGAATTAATTCAGTCATGTTAACCACCTAAAGCCATTTTTATGGGTATTTTTGTCTGAGTTGATTTTTTATTCAAATTGGTTGAACTTGTTGTATGTAAAAATATAGGCAGCTTAAATAAAAATCACTGTTTCATGCAAACAAATAGAGCGTAACTAAAATATGACACCACTTCAATTCTGTGATGCTGATTAAGATCATACAGTAAGTAATTGGAAAGGTATTTTCCAATTCCAGTTGCTCTAAGAGATGCCTGCTACAACTTGGAACTATCACAGTTAACAGTTGCTTCTGACTAAACATTTTGCAACTCCCTGTGTTTGGAGAGCTTTAAATAAATAACACATTGCCCTAGAACTTCAAAAGAACTACTATAATTAGTAACACTTATAAGACCCTTTCTTCAAAATATTTCCCCAAATAAACCATTTCATTCTGCTAATGACAAATTTCTTCTGCTCAAGTGTGAAGTCATTTTGTTTGCATGGATTTGACAATCAACTCTTTATGTTCTTTTCCACATGCTCTTTTTTCTTTCTTTCATTTGTATACATTTTATATGATACCTAGCTTGAATTAAATCAACAAATATTTACTGAATGCCTAATAGGTGCAGGACAGGATGCCTTCCTTGCCCTCAAGGAGCTTATAATCTATTTGGAAAGATAAAATATATCCCTTAATAAACAGTAATATTCAGCAAAGTAGTATCAATTTGGTAAAACAGAGAGGTAAGAAAATTAGATTTTAGTCTGAATTTGTCATTAACTTACCATGTGAGGTCATGGAAGACTTTGGCTTGTCTGGACTTTTGCAAACCAGGCAATTGTGAATGGTTATTAGACCATAACAATCTTGTTTATAAGCTAGAGTTCTGAGGGTGAAGAGAACAACTGCTTAGTCCAAATATGCTGCAATAAGATAAGATTTCTATTTGGATCCTGAAAAGGAAGGAAGAAAAAAGGAGGGAAAGTGTTTTAGTTTGCTAAAGGCTGCCAAGGCACTATACCAAAAATGGGTTAGCTTTTACAATGGGGACATTTATTAACTTATAACCTTATAGTTATGAGACTGAGAAAGTGTCCAAATCAAGGCACAGGCAAAGCTCCTCCTTGAAGGCCAGCTGCAGGCAATCCTGGACTTCTCTGTCACATGGCAGCATCTCCTTTCTCCTCTTGATCTTAATGGCTTTCAGGTTCTGGCTGCTCCATCTGTAGCCTTCTCTCTCAGCTTCCAGGGGTTTCTTCTTTGTTCCTGTGGCTTTTTCTCTCCTGTTTATAAAGTACTCCAGCAAGATGACCAAGACCCACCCTGGGTCATGCTTCCTTGAAGTAATCCAATCCAAAGTCCCCAACTGATTCCAATCCAATCAAAGGGTCTTACACTCATAGGAATGGACCAATTTAAGAACATTATTTTCTGGGGTCTACAAAAGACTCAAACTACCAGAAAAAGGAATCAACATCTACTAAGTACAGTATTCATTTGATTGCTTTACATACTTTATAATATTTAATCCTGAAAATAACTCTGTGAGTTAGGAATTAGATAGAATAATATAAATGATTTGTTTTTTAGGTTAGTAATAGTCAAAATGGACAATTTCAAATGATCCAAACAAATATTATCTTCCATAATAAATAAAGAAATTTAGTCTCAAGAAAGTTAAATGACTTGTGCAGGGTGACACAATTATGGCCTACTCCAAAGTCCTTGCTGAATCATTTCTTTCCATTTTTCCTGTACATATCCAACATACAGTTCCTGTAAGCTCTACTTCTAAGAAGCTACTGATTTTGCTCCATCTCTACTGTTATCAACTCAGTCCAAACCACAATAATTTCTCCTAAATACTAGAACAGTCACCCTGTTTCTATCTTGCTCCTTTGGAATCCATTCTCTACAATATTTCCAGAGATACTCTTTAGAAACACAAAGCAAAACAGAAGGTGTCAGT
>JAQZBX010011130.1:0-43247 GCA_029593785.1 Cabassous unicinctus | reverse complement strand
AATTATAAGCACATTTATATGAATAAATAAATGACTATGCTACTTCTTTACTGTAAATTTCATCAATTAATAACTGAAGATCAGAAACAGGTTTAAAAATAAGTGATAAATCAACATTGAATATAGGCATACTTATGCCCTGACATTCTTTACATATGAAAAGATTTCAAGTTTTAATCTAGGACAATGAGGTAGGAATATTGAATCATTATATTCCATAGTTGTTTAGCATGTCTAACTCTTAAAATAACCTGTGCCATAACATTAGTTACCATAATAGCTAACTAATCTCTTTGTCACATTAAATTTAATACAGTTAATTTTAACTCCTAGTAGTTCTAGACTTATATCTGTCTAGGAAATTGTATTTGTTTTATACGTGTATATGGTTATAATCATGAGGAGTTTAAAAATAATTTTAGCATTAACAAATTTATATAGCATTACAATACAATTTGATTTGCCAACATTGAGAGCCCATAATAACTATTTTCCAAAAGTAGTCTATATATTACACTATAATGAGAAGGACTGAATAAGATAAGACATTGTCATATTGTTAAATTCCGCACATTCAAGCTGAATTAATTCTGCTCCGTATTGAGCCAATAGTTCAACTTTATAAATGTCTTCTTTAAGCCATTTTGTACAGAATAAAGTACCCATAAGATGATTCAGTTTTTATCCCTGAAAATGCTAATGTTTTTTGAGACCTTATGTGCTTGTTTTTTAGTTCCAGAGTCTAAACTTAAATATGACTTTCGATGATATTTAAACTGGTAATGAAAGATCCCTGCAAGAATTTAGGCGGGGAAGCCAAAACCAAAAGCAAATAACTAAGCAACTAACTAAGTAACAAAAGCAGTCAATGCACAAAGAGATAAAAACAATGCTATGTCACTCCAATTGCGCGAGAAAATGAGATGTCTAGAGAACTGTGATGGTAAATGTTGTGCATGAATAATGATATATATAGCCACACTGTCTTTCTTGTATGAAGATATTAAGTAAGTATTCTGAGATACACAGGGGCTCAAAATATATACCATTCATATATTTATCTAGAAACTTCATATGAAGGAGCATTTGACTAATCAAGTGAAGAAATCAGAAAGAATTCAAGGAAGACATAGGATTAAAAAAAATAAAAATAAAAATAAATAAATAAATAAAAGAAAGACATAAGAAACAAAACAGACTAGCATTGAAATCATTGTTGAAATTTTGGTAATAAATGCAAATATAAAAAATAGTCTTAAAATATAAGCAATATGAAAAATAATGTAACAACAGCATACTCATTATAAAAGTACATCCATTTTGTCTGAAAGTTTACATTTCTAAGGATTATTCAGACCAATCTCTTTACAAGAGAAAAGTTGTACAGCAAAAGACAACCAGGAACACACCTATATTTGAACAAGTTGGATTTATTTTTCATTATGGCAAGGGAGGACACACACCATAGGGAAATACAGGGCATCCCAGCCACAGGTTTTCAGAAAGGACTTATTATGAGACGGGAGCATATGATAGGTGATTTTGGGGAGAGTTTAATCAAGTGGGGTTTTGCTCTGGATCGGATGCTGTCAGGAAGCAGGGGTAATTCTATGACTGGGTATCTTAATAAATCCTATCTAGCAGGTGAGATGATTAGAGGGAGCCTAAAGCTGTAATTGGTAAACAAGCAGCACTTACTCATATTGCCCAGGAAAGGGGAAATTTTTCAGGTTTGTTGCTTGGCCAGTGTTAACTCATATTTTGTCTATGTTCAGACATGAACATGGAGTTGTCTTATTTTTATGCCTCTCTACCAAGGCCACTGAGGGGTCTTATCTGCTGTGGATGTTAAATAGGAGAACATCAAGGTCAGCTCTGAGTGGGAAGCCAGCTCCTGGCAATACCAACGCCAGGCCTGGATCACAGTACCCGGCCAGTTCCCCATCGTTAGGTACTGTTTTTCTCTTCCACAGAATTTTATGTCAACTTTTTAAAATTTAAAAATCTTTCTTTTATCAACATATAGATAACATAAAATTCCCCACCTCATTCACATTCAGGTACATAATTCAGTGATACAACTTACATTCACAATATTGTGCTACCCCCACCACCCAAAACTTTTCATTAGCCCAAACAGAAACCCACACCCATCAAACACTAGCATCTCATTGCCCCCAACATATTTTTAATGTCAAATAAATTGAAAACAAGCATAATGTCCAAAAATAGGAGATAATTACAGATATGATACTTTCATATAATCAAAGTTTGTTATTAACAATAACTATATAGATTTGCATTTATTGCATAAAATATATCCTATTTAAAAAATCACAAAATAGTTTGATATAAAATCATATTTCATACAGAAAAATAAAACGTATATTACATATTGTATTAAGTGTATATTATATTATTAAATATATTATATAATACATATATTTAGATGTTTGAGAAAAATGTCTGGAAGATGACACAACAAAATGTAAAGTAGCAATTGATGGCTGTAGAGTTAAAAATGATTTTTTTCACTTTAATTTCTTTTCTTTAACATTTGGTCAAATCAAATTTATGAAGTTAGAGCAATTATTTGTGTGCTTACAAATTAGTCAAAATTCTTTAAAGTTTCCATGTCTTTGAAATGGGTACTTGCTTCCATTTTCTCTATACTTTGTTTTGTTTTGGTGCTTAAGAAATGGTAGATGAAAACTGAGGTGAATAGAAAGGAATATCCTGGTAATATATGAGGCTAGTATTAATTTTATCAGTTGGAATATAATTTTCCACTGAATTGTGACATGTTTTGTTTACAAGATGGTTACAAGGTTGTTTTGTTCATTTATTTTTAAGTTAATTTTCATATTAAACTCTTACAAATAACTTATTTACACATACTATTTCTTAAGTTACCAATATTCTCTTATGCAAGGGAAAGTGCACAATTAGTCTGTAAATGCACTGTTGGTTAATCCACCTGCTTTACTTTATTAAATAATTGTGTGAGCTATACATAATTATTACCAAATGAGGACGTTGAATCAAAATTTAGATTAATTGCTCAAGATCAAGACAAACTGTTATTTGAACTCCTAATTTCACCTAATCTGTATATTGTTGCTTCATTTCTAGTTATCTTATATTTCTACCTTCCTTTGAGTAATGTGTTAAATTACCTTTTGTTTTTGTGCAAAAAACATCTACATACTGGTTAGCCTCCCTTAACCTCTACATACTGGTTAGCCTCCCTCTACCTCAGTCTGCTTTTGCTCCAGTATAACCCTTTAGAGAAAAATAATAATGGACTGGTTCGTAGCTTGAACAAAAATGTATTTAAGGTATTCTGATACAGAATCCCTGCAACTAGAGGAAAAGTGTACCATTTTGGCTATCATAAAATTACTTCTTATGTGCTCCTGTTGAAATTAAAGTAGTAGCCTTTTCTTTTTATAGATAAACCAGTTTGAGTTGATTTTTCTCATAGTTCTACATTCAGTTCATTTATTAGGAATCTAAACTAAATCTTGCATATAAAATTAGAAGAAACAATACTAATTTGTTGAATCCTAAACTCTGTCCATGTCCATATTTATGTATATTTGTATCTAAACATATGTATGCTTATGTAATCATACTATCATCATTACATTCTTAACTGGGATAGAGTTGATATTCAAACCTTTTAATATAAAGTTGCCTATACTAAGGACCAAACCAATGCATTTTCTAAAATACTTGAATTGTTTCAATGCTATAAATTCAACTAATCTTCGAAACAAAACAACAACAACAAAATTATCTGACTTGAAGCCAAGATATGCTGTTGGTTTCCATATTCTTTTACATACATTGAAGTTTTTTGTATCTCCTTAATTTTCTTTAGTATTTCTGCACATTTTGCATAAGTTATCAGGCATCCTTAAGAGACATTTCAGGTAACCTTATGGCCATGTCTGGAAACGGCTACCAAAGGAGCCTAATTGGCTTCAACTCTGGCTTGCTCTCTTGGCTCTTAATTTGTTATCAAATAATTTTAGGATGAGCTAAATTGCTTAATATTTTAAATTTTTTCCTCAGGCCATTTTATATTTTCCCTTATTTTAAAACTTTCTACCTTCTGTGGAGCTGGCAGTTAATCAACTCAAATCTGCTGACAGGAGACCGACTATTTGACTCCTTAATAGAACACACATTATGTTTCTATCTTACTCTTCTGCAGTGCTTTAGGATTTCCTTTTTTATTTCTTCCATGAGCTGGTGTTTGTGAATATCTCTTAAAGAAGAGGTTGTTTGAAGTCATTGGAGTAAGCCAAAGTGGGAGGAATCAGCTTCTAGTGCTTCACCTTAGCTGGAGACTATGCTAGCTTGTTAAAAGTTTTCATTTAGGAAAAAATAAAAATTCCTCCTTCAATTTGTTTCCACCATCCTGGGTGTCAGGGGAGAGGTGTGAGGGAGGGAAAAATTAACTAGAGAAGTGATAGGTGTTTTCAGCAAGTACCTTATTTCCAGAACAGACACTATTAGGAAACTGTTTCTCCTTAAGTCAGCAAAGAATTTCCAATGTGGTTTCCAAAATGAATTAACTTGATGAGATCTGATTATATATTTCAAGATGTGCCAAAATTCTGGTCCTTACCATCTGTTGGTAAGTAAGTAAAAATATAGTTTTGGGAATGAGTACTAATACTGATTAATTAACCTTCAGAAGAGTGCCTTGGGACTTTATGAGTCCTTCTTATTTTTAAACCTAAAGTCATAGGCCTCTTGCATATGGGTGTCATCAAAGAGTTGAAATTCTTCACCCTTGCCTGCTCCAAAAAGGACCTAAAAGGATTGCCACAAGAAGGCTAATTTAAGCTTACTTTTTTCTACCAGATTTAGGGGAAGAAAACAGATTATAATTTAGCAAAATATAATTATATAATTAGGATGGTAGGAAAATCCCTTTTTTAAATTTTAATGTTTTTATTTTTAAAGAAGCTTTGGATTACATAAATGTCACATAATAAAATGTAAAGGATTCCCATATGCCCCACCCCCTCCCCCTTCCACACTTTCCCACATTAACAACGTCCTTCATTAGTATGGTATATTTTTTACAATTGATAAGCACATATTGAAGCATTGCTACTAACCATGGACTACAGTTCACACTATAGTTTACGCACTATCCCGCACAGTTTTGTAGGTTATGACAAAATATATAATGGCCTGTATCCATCATTGCAATATCTTACAGGACAATTCCAATGTCCCCAAAATGCCCCCATATTACATTTATTCTTCCTTCTCCCTTCCCTTAGAACTTCTGGTGGCCACTGTATTTATATCAATGATAAAAATTCTTCCATTGCTAGAATAATAATAAGTCTACAATAGAATAATAATAAGTCTACTTTAGTGCATTCTTCATTCCCCAGTCTTGAGGATTTTAGAATGGTGATGCCCACTCTGTTTCTAAATGTGAGGGGGCTTAGATCCCATGGGGCAGATGGATAGAACTATCTTGCCTGCAGTTGCAGACACTCTCTGTTCCTTGGGATGGGTGTTGTCCATCATCATCTCTTGTTAGTTGTCCTGGGTGAGTCCAAAGAACTCGAGAGTAGGTGTAAGCCAATGGAGCAGACTCACAGAGCTAGAGTATAGAAGATAGGTTTACAGGAGACAGAAAGGAAGTAAAGGTGATGAGTCAATGTCCATATGGGCAAAATCTATGATAACATGGAAGGGTGTGGTTGGGCAGTGGATGGGCATGAGAGTGGTGCAGTGATGTGATTGGGTTTGGCAGTGCTGGTCTGTGAGGGGGAGTAGGATAGAGGAGTTGGATTAGACTATCCATGGAACTGGGGGGAGGGTTGGAGGAAGGGGCAGGTGAACCCTGGGGATTTTCAGGTCTGTGGTTAAAACTACAAAGTTGGGAATGTTCTTTTGACAAATATGGCAGAGGGGGGTTACTGGTGTAGGGCATTGGGTATCAGGAGATATACGGGATAAGGCCCGCCTGGGTTACGCTTCTTTGGAATATGTAAGTGTTCATCTTGCATGGTTTGCTATCTCAGTGGGTGGAGACCCACACAATAAACAAGAAAATATTAAACTCCTATCTTGGGGAATCCTGTTATGTTCTCAAATAGAGGGACAAGAATCCCTCGAGAACATAGGCAGTACCCGATAAAAGAAAACAGACCAATATGTCAAACCCTCAATATTATTGCAAGTAACTATGAATCTTATTCTTCAAAAATTGAAACTCAGTGGTTACCATAGGTTCTAGGGAAGAATAGAATAGATGGAACATAGGACATTTTTAGGTCATTAGAATTGTTCTGCATGATCTTGCAATAATGGACATAGGCAATTTTAAAATTTCATCAAAACCTATAAAAGTGTATGGTCCAAAATGTAAACCATAATGTAAACCATTGACCATGGTTAGTAGCAATGCTTCAATATTTGTACATCAATTGTAACAAATGTACCATCTGCATGTAAAAAAAAAAAAGAAAATCCCTTTTATTCCACAAATAACTGGCATCCCTTTACTTCATACTTTCCTTTATCAGAATTAAAATTATGTAACAGAAAGAACTGAAAATGTGACAACAATATCCCCACCCTCTTTAAAAGCAAACGCATTTGACATTTCATTTATTTAATTATTGTCTGGGGAACATGAAACAAATAATCAGCTGTGCATTTCATTTGCCCCGATTTTGTAAAATAGGTCAGCTCAGTGTGGTTGCTTATATCAAAGGTTTTTTACAGCGTGGTCGGCTGTCTCTTAGCAAATATTCAGTATTGCCAAATTGGGACATATATCTCCTTGACCTCCTGCAACATTTGTTTATCAAGCTTACTGCAATTTTCGTTCTCATTACTTCTCTCTTATTTATGTAGCAACCATGTGTGACCTCACAAATTTTGATTCACTCACTTAATAACTAATCTTGACTTGAAACCCACTCAGTAGTTCTCATATAGTTAACTTTTCATAGTTACTCTTATAAGTATTCCTAGAACCACAGAATTGCCAAGCTCTAAGGCCTCATAGAAATCAGTTCAACAAATCTTGAGGAATTAGAAACTGGAACTCAGAATATTCAAGTAAGTACTTGTGAAAGTCATTGATCTAATCAGTTATTTAAAACATATGAAGCCAAATTAAAAGATGTTGCAATAACAATAATTAGCATAACTAAGTATCATATATGAAATACATTATTTATTCTTAAGTAGTCACTTGGGAATTGAGTTATATCTCATAAAAAGGGAATATTCGTGATAGATGCATAGTCAACTCAATTTTTTAATCTTCTCTTAGGATGTTAGAGCAAAGGAAATGACAGAGAAATAAATTAAAATGCTCTACAGTATCTTTACGATATTAATGGCACAAAAAATATAGAAGATTCTGCTTTAAATCTCAGGATTAAATCTATTTGCCAGTTTTTCTATATTTTTGATAAGAATTATATATTACCAAATGTCTGTTGAAATAATCATTCAGAAATCAGGTTGCAAGAAATAATTTAAAGTTTTGAAGAATGCAGAAGCAATGGGTTTTTCTCATTAACCTTATTAAATTCTCATAAAAACAAATGCCTTCAAGTTTGCATAAGAATTTAGAAGCTGAAGAGGAGGGAGATGACTTTCAATTTGAAGGTATTTTTGTTTTTCCATGTGTTAATGTTTCCGTCATTACTGACTCAAAAGCATGGGTCTGGCCTGTATCACTTAAGAAGGGCTCTATTTAATCCCTCTCATTATCTCCTGAGTAAAAAGCAGGAAACTTTATACCTAACTTATAATTTGCTCCTATAGGCAATAGACACCTACAAATGGTTATAACACTATCATCTATATTCGTTGGTACAATCGCTGTTCCTTCTGTAAGTGGGTTCTCAAGTAGTCAGTCTAGGTACTAATCCAATGAGGGACAGATGATTCTCCTTATCTCTAAATATAGTTGGTGTTAGCTTGCAATTTGCAATGGTAGGGTGTGGAAATGAAATAACTCAATACATCAACATTTTATTCTGCTTTTCTTATTGAACAATGCCTATCCAATCACAATGTACTTGATTTAGATATTTGCTAAGTTTATACACTGGTCTAGATCAATATTTTGTGGCTTTAAATAGAAGGCAGATCCATTTACCATGTTAGAGAGTATGTATCCATAACAAGTAATTCTTTTCTGGCATGCTTTTCTCAACTCTGCCTCCCTGTTGTCCTTCCTTACTTCTGTTTGTCCTGGACTTGGCATGGACCTCAAATTCTCAGGGACATCTACCCAAGCCATATTGAATTAATAAATTTCATTTTGGCTAGTTTTGCAACAAAGAAAGTATATTAAGCAGGTCAGACATCTTTAAATACTTCCATTCCTATAGCTTGCACCTGATAATAAAGGCAAGGGCTTCCTTGTGCATACATTAGCCCTGCCGTCAACTCACTGGATGAGGATAATTACCCTTGTATTGGAGGTAGCCTAATAAAGAACTTTGCCCAATATGAGTTTTCTGTGCGAAAAGGTGGCTGATGCTTCCAAACAGCTCTTCAATCAAGGCATTATGGGTATGAAATATATTGGAAAAGCTGTAGGAGTAACAGCAGAAAAAACAGAAGCAGAGAAAAGTCCAGTGGGAAAAGTGGAGAGACTGTTTGCTTCTGGAATATGGAAGAACCAGGAGAGATGGAAACGAAAACTTTTTTTTTTTTCAGTGAAAAGCCATCTTGCATTCTTACGTCGATCTGAAGGAGACTAACTAATAGAGAAAAAATGCTCAGGTGCCTCAGTGAGGATTTTACAGAGCATCACAATGTGATGGAATATATTTAAGGTAATTTAAAAGAGAAAAAATTAAAAACTCAAGAAGTGCTAAATGGAGGGCTCCTGAAATGGATAAGTGAAAATCTTTCAGTGTCATTGTCATCGTATGAGACTTGAACTCTGGAGCTAAAATCAGTGCTGTCCCTCAAATTTGAAATGGATAATACAAGTTATATTTCAATAGTTAGCATACGTGGTACTTAAAACAATTGTTTTTGTTTCTCAGATATGGAACAAGCATTTTTGTGTATAGAAGTCAAAGTATAAAAACATTTACATTAATAATTTAATAAGGGAGGGAATCAACAATTCATAATATTGGTGCTGATTTTCTACAGCATAGTTACTTATCCAAATGAAATCATCAGCAATATCACGTCACTCATCTCCAGATGTTTAAGGACCTAAATAAACAATCGTATTAGTGGGTAAGTTGGTATGTTGTATTAAGCTCACATCATATGACTCAGAGTAAATTGTAGGTACCTAGAAAGGAAGAGCAGATTTAAAAGCCTTTCTTTGTCCCAAAGATTCCAGCACAGTGTTCAATGAGAATCTTACTTCTCAGGATTCATGTAGGAGATGCCTCCATACTGTGAACTTTAAATATCATCTTAATGATATTGTTATAATCTCAGAATATTGTTGTCACAAAATCATGTGAACTTTTCCTTTAAAAATTTTTGATCACCTATTTCCTTTTGCCACCTGTTAAGCTTGTTCATCTTTCCTGGCCCTGTTCAAATATGCCTCTACTACTTTCCCCAGCATGAAATCCATCCCTTCATTCTATTTTTTATTTCACTTTTCACATACCTTCATTGTAGCATTTATTCACATTGATTCATTTATTTCTGCCTTTCAAACAAACCAAAACATGAGCATTTCAAAGCAAATGGGCAATGATTTATTGCTCTTTTGATGCCTAGCGCTTGAATGAGATTAGTCAGTATAAACATTTGCTGGGTGGCTGGACAGACAGATGGATGGATTAATGAATGAAAGATTGATAGCTAACTCTTGCTCTTATTAATGAGAGAGTAACTACTCTAGAGTGAGGCATATGTGAGAAACGAGATCAAACTATCTTAATTTTTAATTCTCACCTGTAGGACAATTACATCACATAACACAAATTTTAAAATACAAAGCAAAGAGTCTATTTGGGTTTCCAAAACTGATCTGATGTCATTGAATGTGAGACCTGAAAAGAACTTGAAACCCAAGGCTGTGGTTACTTGCTAGGAGATCCTTCTTAGATCCCTGTCAACCTAAGGGACAAGCAATGCATATTGTGTGTAACTGGAGAGAGTAAACGTATTTAGACATTTCAAAAGCTGTATGAAGTGTCTCAAATTGAGAGAAGATAGTGTATTTCACTAAATGACAGCATTTCAGATTCTGAAGGAATTTATTAAGTTTTCTAGTCCAGTTTGAACATGTTTCAGTGTAGAGACAGCACAGCATAATGACTAAGCACATTAACTTTTGTTCAATTCTCATCTCGACCACTAACCATTTGAATAGCATTAGGTAAGTTATTTTGATTTGCTGTCCCAGTTTTTTTTCTTAATTTTAGATGAGATTTTTAAAGATTTTATTGCTATTTTTCATTAACATGTTCTTTAAAAATCATAAATGTAAGGAACATTTTTAATGTTTCCCCATTTGACAAGTGAATTATAACAACTATTTTAGTTTAAGATAATTTTATTAGAAAAACCATGGCTGTTGATAAGTTTTCAAATGACAGTTCAGGTTTTTCCACTGTAAAGTTATGAATTTTCCTTTGAAATTAGTAGGTATTTTGCAGGCAGATACAAATGAGATCTCAAATTTCCACCCACTAGTTGTAGTATCCATTGATACTTCCCTGAATCAATTACTGAGATATATGACAAATGGTGATTTTCTAACCCCACCATTCCCTGTATATTTAGTCTCAGTTCTTTTTTTATCTATAAAATTATACTATTAATAGAACTACTGGATAGGGCTGCTGTAAGGTTTATATGAATTAGAATTTAGGTATCACATGGATGTTGGCAATATTTATTACATATGAGCAAACAGGTTTAAAAATGTTTAGTGAGTTGTTAAAATAATAAAAATAAATTAGAGACATAGGTGAAGCAAAAATAATTTTTCCTGAGTTTTTGTCCAGTGGTATTTTAATGTAGATACTTGCAACTGCCCTTCTATCTCTTAGGTCTGCAGATATAAAACTATTTTTGAACTATGAAACCATAAACTACTATTAAAACACAGTTTAACAGATAAGATATAATTGGATTATCAAAATCTGATTTCCTATTAACAATTTGTTTTCATATTCATTTTATGGATGTAAGAAGCAAAGACAATCAACAGGAGCAAAGCATATTGGTATTTCAGCTTCAAGCAGAACCCACATGAAATGGATTAGGCTCTGAATCTTATTTGAGATTTTTTAAATTAAGAGTGCTGCCTCATTTTGAACCATGGATATATCAATGATCATAAAGCCAGACACACTCAGAATTCTAAGATCTTTGAGGTCCAAATTTTGTGTCCAAAACTTAAAATATAATGTACAAAGCAACTTCTTAAGCCAAAAAAACACTGTAAATACAATAGAAGAAAAGAAGCCAGGTAAAAGAGGACCAGGTTATCTAATGTGCTTGCCTGTTATTCAACCAAAGACAAATTGCTCACATGAGAATCCACTAAAATAAATTTAAAACAAATTATACGGCAAGAAATCAAAGCCCCCAATCATTCAGGCCAAGTGAAAAATCTTCAAAAGTAGTGTATTCTTCTTGGTTTCGAAGGATGCTAATCTGGATATGTTGATTTAACATGTGAATTAAGATAACACATTAATTGGATTCTGGGTATCTTTTAGTTTCCATTGGCTTATTTTCTGTCAGAGGAATAGCCATAACCTGTTTAAAAATATCTATCTAGAAGAAAACAATTGAATATTTTTATTTATATTTTGTCAAAAGGCATTCAATTTAGAGTAACTCCATGTTAGCAAAAAAAAAAAAAAAGAGTTGATAAGTTGCTCACTTTTCATGCAAAGTTTGAGCTCTTCATTATACACTTTTAAAAAATATAAACTAGACTTGGAATTCAAATACAAGGGCTTCAACATATTTCCTGTCATAAAATAATGATATGAATTTAAATATATCTGAGTCTCATTTCCTCTTCTAATTAATGGAGGAAATTATATTAGACTCACATACACAGGATATTTGCTATAGCAGTGTCAAAAATTAAGGAATTTGAGAAAATGAGTGTAGTATAAACTATTATTATCACCCCTTCACACAGTATTCTGTGAGGCATTACTGAATTTGAAAAGAAATTATAAGGTTCTTTAGAACTTGCTTGTTCATAAATGCAAACTGACTGTATTGTGATTCAATGAGGATACCTTTACAATGGTATTAGAATTGTGTTATCTCCCATGGTTCTTTAAAACGTCCCTCATGGGTGAAACTCATATGTTCAAAACAAGTCTGCACATGTTCTTCTATGTTAACTTCTATGTCCACCATTGTCTTTAGTATCAATACCCTCCATGGAAACACCAAGGAGATTATTCTTTCTACTTGCTTTAAAGACCAATGATCTTTGACTTATCCAAGCATTACGGAGTTTGCCATAGGAATTTGGAGGAAATCTATCTACCCAACTCTGCTCTTCTTGTTTGTCACCTAGACATCAAAGCACCATGGGATTTACTCAGAATCTCAAAAGGTAGCTTATACAATAGTGTGTTCTTGTGGAAGCTAAACTCCTTTCGGTACCAACTCAGTTAAAGAGGGTAGGTAGGGACAGTTGCCATACCAAACTCCCTCAGATACTCTCCCTTTTTCTTGCATTCCCAGTTATCCCTGCCTGAAAAATAAATGCATCCATACATATATACAGCTCAGAAACAAGTCCTGAGATGACTAATAGCATGGAATGCAAACATTAAGTGTTCTATAGAGAAAATTGTAAAGGAGTAAGGAAAGCAGGAGAAGAAAGAGAAAGAAGCCAAACAATGGTACAATTTCCATTTAAACCCCAGCCTCCTCCCAATTCTGCAGGGGAGCTCTAAGGTTAGCTTAAGCCTCAGTGTTCCTTCCTGCTAGAAGAAAGGGAGCTGGATTTCCATATTCCTACACCAGTCAGTCATTAGCCAAGAGCTGCCTGAGGGGGATTAAATTGCCAGGCTCTTCTGAGTCTGTGGCAAAAGGGCTGTAGTAGTTGCAGGGTAATGCTCCAAAAAGCGTCCCTTGCATAAGACATTTGGAAAGAAATTACACTGAAACTGGGGAAGAGGCACTGATAGGATTCTCTACACTCCCCCTGCCCCCCTTTCTTAGGCCAAGAAAATTAAAGTTCCCATGTATACAACTCAACACATACTTAGGAAGAGGAGTGCTGCTTAATCCCTCTTGCTAGATGCACTGAAACTACAACTTTGCTCAGTCACCCAGCCTGTTAAACAAGTTGTAAACAACCTAATTATGATTCACTCAATGGGAAATTTCTATAGAGATTATATTACTATATTTTTTGAATTGTTGCTGTTGGAAAATAAAAGATTCCTAGGAGAGATTGTTACCCAAATTATTACAGTAAATGTAATGAAGGTATATATATTTAATGAATTTTTCTTATCTAACTTTCAAATTTCTGACAATGGATTTCTTACAATATAAGATAAATATCCCTAATCATGCAGTGAACAACAACAAATTTCTACCTGTCACACTCAGAGTGATTATTATGTGGATGTATTTGGTGCATCACCATTTATTTTTAATGAAAGTAAATGATAGTATCTCAGAACATTTAAATCTCAATAAGTAGTCTATCATTTCCTTAAATTCCTAGAGATTTTTGAGGGAGGCATTAGTAAAGAAAAATATTAAGGGGCTAAAAGGCTATGTGTTGGCTTTGAATGATTAATTTTCAATCACCTAAGAATTGCTCAGATGCTGATATCTGATAAAATAAATAAAATGTTCATAGTTAACTCTTAAAATTAGACATTTTATAGATTGAGAATTTTTTAGTGTTAATTATATGATTGGTTGAATTAGTCCTTTGTATATTAAATATTAATCAGTGCTTTATGTTTGTGATTTAAATGATCTATTTAAGCACTTATAATCTTTAAGCATGACATCACTTTAAAAATAAAATGTGCTTAATTATCTGTTCATTTTTACCTTTTTCTTTCTATAGCAGATGGAAACTGTTTAGAGTAAAATGGAGAGAATCCTTTTGCATTCACTGTTTCCATGCCTAGTCCCTAGATATGTAACTTTGAGAGAACAGATATTAGGATGTAGATAGAAAAAAAGAGGAATCATGCATGTTAGAGAAACTGAAGTCTCTAAGAACTAGAAAGATAAGTGGTGTGGCAATGGAAGGCAATAGAGAAAAGCACTGTGTGGGGGATATAAGCAATAGTCTATCTGGTGAAGTCTGTCTATTTTAATGCTTATGAGCTGTCTATTTTAATGCTGAACACTTAGTTCCCATAGCTCTTATTTCTCAGCCCTCCTCCCTCCCCCATGGAATCAAAGTTGCAGCTGATTTATCATACTTCTGCTGGAAATGTTCCATCCGCTATCCCCCTGACCTGTATCCCCTCTCCTCTGGTAATAAGATATGGTCAGTGTTTATGATGAGAAATTATTGAAATTGGGAGAAACATATAATGTTGTTTTAGGGGAAGGTTACCCTATTATATGTTTCTTGACTATATGAGTATAATAAAGTCTCTCCCATTTGAACACGATGTAATGAAAAATAACGCAATTAAAATACTGGATGGAATGTTGTTATGTGTCAGGAAATTATTCTTTACCCTAAGGACTCACAGGTGAAGAAGATATATTAAATATATCTTGGGCATAAAGCCATGTTGATGTATTGGATGAGTTAAATGAGGAAAAGAGAATCATTGTCACATACCTATGTTTTGTAATTTTTCCCCAGGATCCCTGAAGGTCTTAGTTACAAAATAAGGAGTTAGATCCTGGCAGCCAGGAAGAGATCAAAACTAAGAAAATTATTTTCACCATAAAAGCATGCCTTATTATTGAAGAAGGATGGATGATAGTCTAAAATGGTGGAAAGTATGTCCCCAAAGGAGAGAACTGAAGTGTCAAAAATTGATTATTCCCTCTAATAATAACGCTGAGAGTGGCTTGGAGTTTCCAAGTACAGTGGAAAAACCACCAACAGAAGCTTATACTATGGAACTCTATAAACATAACAATAAACAAGAACACAAGTCATTATCCTCATGGAGCGTAATTCAAAGCAGTGTACTCTAGTCCTACTTTCAGTGGTTTGTGAGAAGTTATTTCTTTTCAAATACAGTTGTGGGAATAATAGAAGTAGGTTTACTGGAGTTTTTTTCCTTGAAGCTTAGCTTTTCCTTCTGTATGTTTCTGGGCTCCCAAAGTTACTTTTATGAGTTTTTAGATTCCTACATTTTGATAATTTGTCATCCTGAAAATTAGAAATTCAACACTTTAGTTTCATTCTTTCAAAAGCAAAAAAAAGAGTATTCTTTCTGGTAAAATATATTTTAATGTATAGATTGCAAAAATTACAATAATACAAAATGAAATGTATTTATGAACTTCTTTCTGTAGAGTATACTTATTTCAGACCAATTTCATAGGGCTCAGAATGGCTGACTTATAATGTTGCTGTGTTATGCATTTTTCCTTTCTAGGTGTAATGTTATTTCTATGACTACCTATCCTTGTGTTTCAATCAAATTTCTATATTATATAAATTGTATATATAACTAAGTGTGTACCACTTCACTATCTCTCACTTTAGCTTTACCATATTAAAATGTAATAAAAATTATATCTCAAAACGTTGAAGAGGCATGGAGAATTTTATCTAAGACCTGTTGGGAAAAGGAGTCTGTAAAACAGATTAATAACACTGTGTGAGTGTGTGTGTGTGTTTTAATGATTCTGCCAGATTAAAAATAAGAAAGTGATATTCATCCTTTCACCTAAATATCTAAATTTACTGCAATCTACCAGTCAAGTATCATCTAATAGTGCCTCTTGTTGGATCATATTCTTTCAGACAGGAGCTGCAAGACCCAGGACATAGTTCTTTCTAATTTGGTAGCCAACCAAATACCCTTTCAAATTCAGCCCTAGGGAAGCAGCAGCACCAGATCCAAGAGGCAGCCAGCAGGAGGCTGATGAAGGAACTTGAAGAAATCCACAAGTATGAAATGAAAAACTTCCTTAACATCCAGGTTGATGAAGCTAATTTATTGACTTGGCAAGGGCTTATTGTTCCTGACAAACCTCCCTATGATAAGGAGGCCTTCAGAATCGAAATCAACTTTTCAGCAGAATACCCATTCAAATCACCGAAGATCACATTTAAAACAAAGATCTACCACCTGAACATCGATGAAAAAGTGCAGGTCTATCTCCCAGAAATTAGTGCTAAAAACTGGAAGCCAGCCACCAAAACCAACCAAGTCTCTCATTGCCCTGGTGAATGATCCCCCAGCCCAAGGACCCCTTCGGGCTGACCTAGCTGAAGAATACTCTAAAGACCATGAAAAATTTTGTAAGAAAGCTGAAGAGTTTGCAAAATATAATATGGGGAAAAGCGACCTGTGGACTAAAATCTCCCATGACCGATTTCCAGCAAGTGTGAGCAGAGA
Source organism: Cabassous unicinctus (assembly GCA_029593785.1). Classification (NCBI taxonomy): domain Eukaryota; kingdom Metazoa; phylum Chordata; class Mammalia; order Cingulata; family Chlamyphoridae; genus Cabassous; species Cabassous unicinctus. The sequence goes on along the minus strand of JAQZBX010011130.1, from coordinate 26,709 downwards.
CCCCGAGAGCAGTGCATTCAGACACCCCGCAAAGCAGGACTGTGGAAAATTGACACGTCCACGTGCCACTGCCTGGCGTCTGCTTGTGGCAGTTACTAATTTTCTACAGTTTTCTTAATCAAAAGTGGTCTAGGTACCTGTAAAGAAAGGATTAAAAATTTAAGACGTCCTTAATAAATAAATAAATTTCAGACCTAGTTCCCTAAAGTATTTATCCAAGTTTATGAGCATGAAAGGCAGACACTAAAGAGACGATAGGGTTTAAATAATCAAAGATCTGGAAAAAATGGGAATAAATTATTTGATGTTATTATGAGTGTAAGAATGGCTCTTTCCCACCATGGCTAACAAGGCTCCATAGTCTGGCCTCTGCCATCTCCCTGAATTCCTCTTCTGCTATGCAACCCATTACTTCTCCAGGCACCCTGGTTTCCTTACTGGTCCAGGATCACATCATGCTGGCTTACACCTCATGGCTTTTGCAAAAGCCTTTCCATTGTCCTGGAATCCTTTTCCTCCAGATAGTTGAATGGATTGTACACTCAATTCTTCTGTCTCTGCATATATATCACCCTAACCCTCCACATAAATGGAAAGTCCTTCCCCATTGTGCTGTCAATTTTTATAGGCACATTTTAAAATTATTGCACTTAGTTTGTTTGCTTGAGTTTTAATTCACCACTGCCCAGCCCTCTACCATGTAACCTCCAAGAAAGCAGAAAATTTTTGTTTAGTTTATTAGTGCATACATGACACCAAAAACAAGGCTTAGCCCAAACAGATGCTCAATATATACTTTAAAATTAATAAATTAATTAATTGCTAAGTCTTCTCCCTTAGATTTATCACAGCTTTCTTCACCACAGGCAGTCATTATTTAGTTTTTGTAAGAAGAACTAGCATTTTTGCTGTCTTTTCTCCTTGGTAAGATTATTTTATGGAAATACCTCTTGGGAAAAATATTTCAAAAAATATAGTATATTTTGAGAACAAATGGCATTGAAGATTGCATTTCTCTACTAATGGCCCAGGAGGTATAAGAATTATATATGGGCATTCTGATTTTCTCCCAAAGACAAAAATCCAAAATAGTTATGCACACAGTTGAGAGAATAATATCTCACATTATATTTATATTTTACTGTTTATGGAGTGTTTCCATTGATATGATCTCATTTTGTTATCACAGAAACCCCATGAAACTATAAACCTTGATGCTTTCTAGCATATCTTAAATATTCAATAATTATTGGTTGAGTGAAAGATGAGTTAGATAGACCAGATGAGAAGATGGAGTCCCAGAGATGTTAAGTGAGTTCCCTAAAATCACACAGTTGTTAGCAAAGACTGCCTCATAGTTCAGTGGCCTATCTGTTAGAGTATCTTGTCTCAGGAAAGTTGGTTTTACATTATAATATGAATATGAAGACAGGTATTGAACAAATCCAGAACAAAGTGAAGTGTTCTTAGTAGATTGAAAGTCTTTTTAAGCCAGTGATGTCGCCATACTTTAAGCAATTTTATTTTTGTCTCCCATTTTTAGATGTTCATTGTAAGCTACATACATATCAATGACTCTTCCTAAAACATTCCAATTCCCTAGAATTTATGACCACCATCACTATTTGTAATATCATCAGGGTGTCTGAATGTCAAAATTTGCATAAGCTTTCAGTCTTATTTAAGAAAACAAGGATCAATTACCATACACCATTGCTAAGTGGGTGTTAGCAGCTTTGCTATGTGCTTTGGAGATGGGTCAATGGGCTATGATGCCAGAGTGAAGACACAAATTATAAACTTGGAATAGTAAGGCAAAAAAAGTGCCAATTTTGGTGGCACTTTTTTTTATCATAAAAAGAGAGTTCTTATGATAAGTTAACAACCATATTTATTATTATGCCATGTTTTATTTTATTGTATTTATCTCTTAAGACCTGCAGAATCCGGATTAAAAATAAAAACGTGAAGGTCGAAGAAGCTGATGGTTTCAAATATCTCCATTATTCACTGCTTCCTTAATATTTAGATTAAGAGTTTTAGCTGAACTACCCAAAATTAAAACGAAATATTCCAACCCAGCATCTAAGTATGCCCATATGCCTAAACATTGGTCAATGGCATATAAGCAGAAGTGTTGCATGTGGCTTTCAGAAATTATACTTAAAGAGCGGTGTTAAGCTTGTTTTTGTCCTTTCTTCCTTTCTGTTAGATAAAGAACAAGATTGCTGAAGTTTGAGCAGGAAATTTGGATTACAGGGTGTGCTGGTGCAAATTTATTGGCTCTCAGTTCCTAGTTCACCCTTTTTGCCTGTTCTCTGAAGATGAATTGATCCCTTTAAATATTTTTCCTTTGCCAGCTGGCTCGATGTTAAGCTTTGTTAGAGTGCTGGAGAGAGATTGCAGGATGAAAGGGTTTTAATTTTTTTCCCAAGCTACTTTGGCAGGCTCCCATGGTAGGTTCAAGAGGCATAGAGCTTCCACAGTGCCAAGTTCCTACAGTGAGGGTGACTTCCCGTGTCTCAGGCTCTTGCCATGCTTGTAGCTTCTCTAGCGTCTGGTTTCAGTAGAGGCTAAGGTGGCACCACCCAAAAGCCAGCAGGTTACCCTGGCACTCTCTACAGGATGTTTTACAGTAGAGGGACTCTGATGAGACACTTTCCTGTGAGCAACTTTCTCTGGCATCCTGGAGGAAAGATTTCTGGCAAGCTCCAGAGGACGGATTTCCAGCCAGTTCTGCCAGTGTGTTGCCACACCGACTTCCTTTCCACTGAGTAAGCCAAGGCCTTGTCCTCTGCAACAAGACGAGGATCACAGCCCTGGTATGGGAGTAAAGGAGGACGCTTCCTTGAGTTCTCAGCCCTAGCATACTGGCTATTATGTTATATTATGTTATGTTAGTATATTAATCCCATCATATCATATTACTATATTGCATCTAATATACTGTATATTATATCTATTATTCCTAGATTTTAAAAAGCTTTCTTTATTTCTTACTAGCCAATCCCATGTTATTTCAATCCTGTTATAATTAATACTGTTCTTAGTTAAACTGTCTGCTGGTTGGTCTCAGACTGATAGATAAAGTGAACAACTTCAGGTAAGGAAGGCATGGCAACAAGACAACCTGGAACTATGGAGTGCCATGCCAGCCCTAGATTGATTACCTCTGGAATTCTTTCACATGAATGAAAATAAAAATAATTATTCTGACTAGCAGATGAAATATGATCCTAACTTATATAAGAAAAAGTAATCTTAATTAATTCATGTAACACCAAATATACCATCTGAAATTTTCTGGAAATAATTGAACAAACAGCCCCACCACACAGTAGTTATTTTGTAAATATCTGTTGAATAAATTGGGCCCCCTAATTCATAATTGGAATATAAATGGGTAAAAGTGCTCTCTCAATAAGAATATAAATATCATATAAAAGGAGCACAATATCATGGAGAAAGCATCACAGAATGGAATAAAATCTGCTATCACTAAATATGGAAGAGAATGATAGGAACACTTTAAGGAAAATGGTGTCATTGAAAAATTAGAGCCCCACATTCCTTAAACTCCCTTGGAAATATTTAGTATTAACAAACACCAAAATTTACCAAGAATCATATGTTGATGTAAAGGGAAAAATTTGAGGCACGCTAGATCCAACAATCTAGCCCAAATTTTAATTAGTAAGAATTCTACTAATGATAGAAGTGTCAGTTTCTGAAAGAGAGAGATTATCAACTGTGATTCATGGTAAACATAGATATTTAATTCATTAATCATTTTTTCTGTGGAATCATTTTACTATGGAATTTATGAAGATAATTAAGATATAGTCACTACTCCTCAGGACTTCCAAATATAAGGGAGATACCACATATTAAAATGACTTTTAGAAGAGAAATGAAAAATTACTATAATACAGAAAGAAAATCAATTGTATGTAAATGAGAGAGGAAAAAAGTTAAAGGATTTAGGGTAATCTTATCTATAAGATGCATTTGAAAGTCAGAAAGAAAGAAAGAAAGAAAGCATTTCAGAAAATACCACTAAGTTAAACAAATCCACGGAGCTCAGAATATTTAAGAATTTTTTTTTCAGAAATTCATAAGGAGAACATTTTGTTTAGTGTTGCAAGCATGGTACCTTAGAAGAAAGGCTATAATGATAGATTATAGGAAAAGGGGGAATACTTTAAGAAAAGGGACAAGAAAAATTTTTGAGCAAGAAAAAAAATAATTTCAAGAAGACTGCTCAAAAATGTGTAGGAGATATTGGCTGGAGGCAAAGAGACAAATTATTGAAGATATTGTAGTCATCAGGACCTGAAGCACATAAGGGCTGGGCTTCCAAAGCAAAAGCCAAAAATAGGAGGGGGGAAAAGTATTTGAATATTATAGAATTTATCAATTGATTGAATTCTAGTTGATAGAAAAGGAGAGGTTAATGTTTATTCTGAGATTTTTTTAAACAAATCAATTTTATTGATACATATTAATAAACCATACAATTCATCCAAAATGTACAATCAATGGTATTTGGTAAAATCACATAGTTGTGCATTCATCACTTTAATCATTAGATCATCTTCATCATTCAATAATAGTAATAATAAACAAAAACAGACAAATAGGAAAATTCCTCACCTGTCAATCTCTCTCTGTTTCCCATGCTGTACATAGCTACTATTGCTGGCTATTCTTGCACAATAATTTATTTGTTTATTAAGCAGTTTTATTGAGTTATATTCACATACCATATGATCTATCCAAAGTGTACAATCAATGGCTTTTGGTATAATCATTTTGGAGTATTATGAAATTTTGAAATTATTGGGGATATTTGCTTATACATAAAACTTGTATACATTCTATTCCTTTATTTAGTTTTGATATGGATTAGCTGGAAACATTTTCATCTTTTATAATGTTCTAAAATAAATTAAATATTGTAGGAATTACTTTTCTTTTATAGCTTTGGTAAAATTCACCCATAACACCATTTGAGATTGGTGCATTTTTAGGAGGGTGAAATTTAATTCTCATCATTCTTTTGGGGAATTTATGTTTCTATTTACCAAGAAAAATCTGACAATTCATTAAAACCTTCAAATTATTTGTTGAAAAGTGTGTACAATATTCTATTACATTGTACACTTTTCACTTATATCTAGTTTCTTTTCTTTTTTCTTAGATTTATTATATTTCATATTTCTCTATGCTATTGATCTTTTAAGGAAGAAGCTTTTGTTTGGATTGGCCTTATTTTTGCATTGTCATCAAGGAATATGGTCTACAAAGTTCTTATGTTTTAAACATTTATTTATTCTTTCCATCAATTTATATAAATATTCCATGAACACTTAATAACAAGAGATATTTGCTCTAATTTATGATAAATTCTTCTTATTTAACTTAGTTAATTGGTTTTGTTAATTAAGAATTCCACACACCCATTTCTTTTTTAAGTCTGATTGTTTGCTCTTGGTTTGAAATATGTAAAATAAAGTTGTTTTTTAAATCATCCAAAGAGCTTTTGTTTTTTATAACATTGATAAATAATCTTACTTTTATACTACTCGTTACTTATACATCTTTTTATGTATGAGTGTCTTAGTTTGCTAAGGGCTGCTAAGGCAATATACCAAAAATATGTTGGCTTTATATGGGGACTTTATTAGGTTAAAAGCTCAGAGGTCTGAGGTTGTGAAAGTGTCCAAATCAAGGCATCATCAATAGATACTGTCTCACCAAGTTGCAGCTGTTGGCAATCAGACACATGGCGGCAGCATCTAAAGACGCCTTCTCTCCAAGCTCAGCTGTGCATCATCAAGAACATGGAAAGGGCAAAATGCCAGTCCACTCGTCTCTCCCCTCTCCTTTGGTCCTTGTCTCTTCAACTTCTAGCTGCACCATGTGCCTAGCCAATCAAGGCCCTCTTCCTGTGCCTCTATGTTTCGCTGATTCCAGCCTCCGGCCTCCAGGACCTCTCCTTCTGTCTCTCTGACTTTTTTCTGTGTCTGTGGCTTTCTGGTCCTCCATTTATAAAGGACTCCTGAATGAGGTGGGTCACCTCTTAAGTTAAAATCCTACTTGCCAAAAGATTCTACTTACAAAGAGTCCACACTCACAGGGATGGGTTAACTTCAAGAATACACTTTTCTGGGGTCCATACAGCTTCAAATCATCACAGTAAGCTATTATTATTGGATTTATCACATTTAAATTATATCTTCAGACCTCAATAATATATAATGAGGAAATCAGCATCCTTGTATTTCCCTCACCTTTCCTCCTCTCCTTCTCTTTTGTTAATACGCAAAATATCTATATCATTAAAATTTTAACATATATATTTTTCTGCCATCTTGTTTTCACAGTTATTGGCCTTATATATATATCCAGAGAGATTCAAGAATTATTAAGGCTTTTCCAGTCATATTTTTATTGATAGAATTTTGACATCCAATAACATTTTAAAGAATTCAAAAGTATATTTTCCCTGAGGCTCATATGTTTTAATAATGTATCTGTTCCTTTCATATTAGATCAACTTGACTAGTTATGCAGTTATTAGATTTATTGCATATTTTCTATCTGAAGACTTCATAAACTTTTATCCGTCATTTTTAAATCATTGAACGCTGCTGTAGAGAAATTAAGTCCTGCTTGAATTTTTCCCCTTATACTTAATTGATTGATTGATTTTTGTTGTTTGGTTGGACTTTTTCCTCAAACAAATAAGCGATGTAAGTGAAATTTACATCTTCTCAGAATGTATTTTATTTCAACACATTTTCTCAAAAAGAACAATGTCACCTGAGCTTCTTAAGCTGAAAATAAACATTTTCATGAAAATGTGACTTTATACAATAAAAAAAAACCTCATAGTCTGGATGAAAGCTCACCAAAATGCTAAAAGTAAAATTATAAGAATGAAATAATATAACTATTGCCATAATTTTACAGTTCTTAGGATTTTGTTTTTCATTAATTCAGCTACTTGAAAGGACTACTCATGTCATACTGGAAGCAGAATATGTGCCACATATCAAATTAATGCTGTCAAAAACATTTAGGAAAACCATATTTCAAGATTGAAATTGGCATTGCCCTATCACTCAGTTTTTTTGGATCCAGCAATCATGAAAAAATGCTTATTTAAACATCTGATATTAAAACAGACTAGATTATTCTTTGTCACATGTTATTTTTGTACAAGTAATTTCCCACTTCTTACATGAATTTTTGACTCATTCTTGATGATTGAGATATTTTTGACTCGTCTTTTCAATCCTAATTTTAGCCCAAGTCCCCCTAGGGACACTCATTGAACCCTTGCCCAACTCTTCTCTTCCTTTTCAGAATTCATATTGCAGTTATGGTTATGTCATATTCATATTGTCAAAGCCCCATTTTTAGCACCTCAGGTACTCTATATTTAATCATTTTTAATTATTCTACATGTGTTTGTCATATTCCCCCAATTTTCTCAAGGGCATGGATCATGTTTTTTCCTATAACACCTAGTATGGAAATGAACACTGTATAAGTACTACACAAATACACAAAACTATGCTCTTAAAGCCTTGTAAAATCTTTGGCAATTTAGTGAGCCCCTCTGACTATTATTTTCCACATTATAAAATGATGAAATAATGCTTTGCTTAAAAGTTGTTATGAGATTTAAACTAGATAATGTATGTGTATAGGCAGAATTTGAAAAAGGCTCCCAAAATTCCTAGCTCCTGGTGAACTCATAACCCACCCCAATTATTCATTCAAAATCTAATCTAGGTGTTGTTGTGAAGGGATTTTGTAGATGTAATAAAGGTTACTAATTAATTAACCTTAAAACAGGTAGATTACCTCAGTGGGCCTAACCTAAACACATGAACCCTTTTAAGCAGAAAGTTTTCTCTATCTGACAGCAGAGGAGAAAACCAGAGATTCTGAGCGCAAGAAGGATGTGAAATACCATTGCTGGCTTGAAGATGGAGGGGACCATGTGGCAAAGAATGCAGATGGCTTACAGGGGCTGAGAGTGGTCATGGCTGACAGGAAGAAAATGGCGAATTTGATCCTACAGCAACGGGAACCAAGCGTAGCCAACATCAATAGGTTTGGATGTGATGTTTTACCCAGAGCCTCCAGGCAAGAAATAAGTCTGGTCTACACCTTGATTTCAGCCTTGCAATACCCTGAATTAAGAACCCAGCTGTGCCATGCCAGATTTTTGACCTACAAAACTGTGAGGTAATAAATAGGTGCTATTTTAAGCTTCTAAATTTGTAGTAATTTGCTACACAGCAATAGAAAATAAATACAATATGTAAAATTCTGGCCTCGGTGTCTGATTCGTTGTAAGCCCACAAAATATGAAGCTCCATTTCATTCCCCTGGAATTCGGATAAATACATATATATATGCTAGGTATGTCAGGGGTATGCCTAGTTGCCATCTCCCAGCTCTAGGTTACCCCTCTTCCTTTTTTGTGTGTGCAGATGTTTCAATATATTTCTATTTCGCAGGTCAGGAGAGAAGTTACATCTAATGGAATGGCCTGACCTTCCATTGAACGCAAAACTTGGAACAATCAACCCCAGCTGCATATCAGGGGGGAACTCTGTACAGAGTTGCTTGAGTTGCTTGATGCCTGCATTTTGCTTAGGCGCAGGCTCCCCCTTCCCTTGGGATGTAAATACCGGGCCCTAGGGCAGCTCATGTTTCTCTCTCCTTTCTGAAGCTAAGCTGGTTGTGAGGAGCCGCCATCCATCGACCCTGACCCAAACAATTTGGCCTTCACAGGAGTGGCGTCAGGCCCTGAGGGAATCCCTTCCCCTACTCTTTTGGACCCCTTTGTGCTGTGTAAGGAATAATGGCGTCATTTGCTGGTAGCTTTTGCTGTACCTAAGCTTGTGTTCCGACCACATAGCTATACATATAGCAAATCACTCCAAACCATGCTACTTTATCTGTGCTTAGCGAACGCCACACGTTTTAATTTCCTTGGCTGCTCAAGCAAATACTGTGCAATGGGCTGGCTTAAACAATGGAGATTTATTAACTCATGGTTTTGAAGCTAGGAGTAATCCAAAATCAAGGTGAGGTATTCTCCCAGAAGACTGGAGTTCTGGGGCTGCTGCCAGTTATCCTACCTTTGGCCGCTTTGTCACATGGCAATGCACATATGGCCTCTACTGGCCTCTCCCTTCTCCTCAGGTTTCCATTGATGTTCAGCTTCTTGTTTCCAGTGGCTGTCTGCCTGAATTTCATTCCACTTATGAAGGACTTATTAAGATAAGACCCATTCTTATTGAATTGGGCCACACCTTAACTGTACTAACCTTATCAAAAGGTTCTATTTAGGATAGGTTTGCAACCATAGGAATGGATTACATTTAAGAATAAGTTTTTCTGAGGTACAAAGCTCCAAACAAACATACTGCCTTTAGTCATTCTTACTCTTTTCATATATACCTTCAGATTTCTAAATAGGCTAATAATTATAATAGTAAACATTCTGTACATTTATTATATGCCAGTTATTGTATAAAGTTCTTTATATAAATTAACTTACTTAATCTTCACAATAACCCTATACCCCTACATATATACTACAGGTGATAAAATCTAGGGATAGGGTGGTTAAGTAAATTCTCTAAGGTCACAGAACTAAGTGGTAGCTCTGGGAATTGAACTCAGGTAACCTGTCTCTGTTGTTACTATTCATAACTACCATACTCTGAGGAAAGTTACCAAATGCTAAAGTACATTTGGAATTTTTACAGACAATATTAATTAATGTAGTATTAATTTTTTTTTTAATAAAAGAAGTTTGTCCAATAACTAACAGCTATTGGGGATACTAGGTCAAATCTCTCTTTACGGTGCTGAAAGACCCTCCTAATCCTCACCTTAAAATAAATAAATAAATAAACAAACAAACAAATAAATAAACATGTTTACTTATTCACAGAAATCAAACTCTTTTCTTTTTGCTTAATCACCACTCTAAAAATCTGTGTAACTCTTCCAAAAGGAGAAATTATGCAAATTTCCAAAAGGGAAGAAGAAATTCAAAGAATTCAAAGTATAGTCCCCAAAAGAGTAACCCAAACCAAATTTTGGCAAAATTTGAAAACTTTTAAAGAAAAAAAAAAAGATCATGCATGTGCATTTTATTTTTTTTTGTCATACAGAAAATATAACTATATATACATTGGAAACCAAATAATGCTTATCATTGGGCTTAATGTGATCTATCCTTGTTCTATCTTGCTAACTACATACTTAAAATTCAAAGGGTTAGCTTTATGGAGATTTTTACACATGAACAACAACATATAATGATTCTTTTTTTATTTTGTTTTCTAAATTCCATGATTCTCCCTTTCTTAGAATTCTGATGATTGCTTGAACAAGGATTGATTAATCACTCATGTTCTGTCTTTTAATTCTAGAATCCAACAGTAGTCTTGGAAAATTTGGGTGGGTTAACTACTGATAGATGATAGCAATAAAGGGTGATTCCACTCTAGTTAACTATTTGACCCACTGAATAATGACAAAACCATAGAGAGACTCAATTGTGCATTTCAGCATTCACTTTGAACATGTTTTTAGAGGGAGAGCAGATGTGGCTCAGGCAGTTAAGCCCACCTCCCACATGGGAGATCCAAGGTTCACTGTCCAGTGTCTCCTAGAGAAGACAAAAAAAACAATGAGCAGACAGCAAGCAAAAACAACGAGCAAGACAATGAGTAGACAGTGGGCAAAAACAAACAAGCAGGGAGCAGATGTAGCTCCAGAAGTTGGTCACCTGCCTCCCACATGGGAGTTCCTGGGTTTGGTTCCCAGTGCCTCCTAAAGAAGAAACAAAACAGACAACGAGCAGACAATGAGCAGAGGAAGGAGCATCTCAGGGCGGGGGTGGGGGGGATGCTATTAGAATACTGAAATACATTAGCTTTTAATGATTATGACAGGAATAAATTTAATTGATAATTAATTTAGTATTGAAGGAGTAATAGATGCTATGCATTTTTGTATTAACCTATTAAATTAAGGATAGATATTTATGTAAAACATATTCAATTCTAAAAATAGCTGAGGTAGATTTAAGTGGATTTCAATTAATAGCTTATGTGTTAATTGATGTAAATTTAATATTCATCTAACTATAACTAGACTTTTAAAATAGATCAGCAGCTGAATTTTTTTCCATACAAAAATAGGCTACACAAACTTAGAAGTGAAGTGCCTTACAAATATACAAATAATTTAAATTAATTATTTAAAAAAAATAAAAATGGCTTTTTTCCTTAATTTGTCTCTGGATACAAAACAAAATATAAATAAAGAGAAAATTACCAGCATCCCATTGCCTGAAAAGAGTTGCTATCAGTGTTTTGCATATATTTATCCATATTTCCTAGAGTACCATATGTATGCAATTGCTATAAATTAGATATATTTACAAAAAAAAAATGCTGGTTTTTACCTTGTTTTTCTTGTTAATTTACAGATTGAACTTTTTCCTTAGTGCTATCTTTTCATGATTGATTGAAAATTATCAATAATAAAATGTTGGAGTTCCTGTACAAACATAAATTATCTAAAAGTTAGTATTAATTTGATATAATAAAAGTAATATATACTTGCAGGTAGGGATCTTAAGCAATTTTAAAAAGTAAGTAATAAAAAGCAAATGTATCTGTTGTCACTTATACTTTACATTATTTGAACTTCAAAATCACATTCCACCGAAATAGCTGCTGAGGGCCATACTGGTGTTGCTTATTGAATCTTATTTGATTCTGACACAGGTTGGCTGAGGACCATAATTCAATAAGCAATGCCAGTCTCGAAGAAACTTATTTTTTCCTATGACTAAGGACATGAACTATTATATCTGCTTCAGGAATGATACCTGGATTTTTATTCAACGTCTTATACTAAAGAAAGTTATCCATAAATGGTATGGCAAAAATCTATAAATTTGTGAAAAGTCTATAGGACTGTAGATGTATTAACATCATGTCACAAACAAAAACACTTATCCCATCTTTTTAATGGAATTCACTTATTGTAGCCCTATTTTAAACATGCTGGTGAACAAAATAGTTAATGTGAATACATTAATTTACCTATCATGTGAAGAATCTCCATTATATTGGGATTCTGAAGGATTTTATAGGCTAATCCTGATCTGCAAGTAAAATTAAGACCAATATTACACATTTTAGACTTTAACTAGATCCCAGTTTTCTCCTATAGATCCATCTCTGCTTTGCCACTTCTTCCCAGAGTCTTTAGATGACACATCACTTATCCTCATGAACATATATCCCTCAAATCCCATTTGTCATCTGACATTTTCCACTTCTCTCCATCCCTGTTATGCTATTTTTTCTTAAGTCTGTTAAAGTGGATTATGATATTCTATTGCTGCCAATGTCAGTGGCACTGAATCTGCTAATTCCATTCATGGCTTGTTCAGTCTTTTCATGTTCTGTATCATAAGCCCTCTCATTAGTATTCAGGCATGCACTAATGTGACTGTTAACATGCTCTGTTAAAAATGGTCTCTCCACTCTGAATGTTGGAAGCCATACTTGGACCGCCCTCTTTCTTTGTGTTCTTTCCCACTGCCTGCTGGGAGACATTCTGTTTCAATATTTAAATCAACATTATTGAATTACTCCCAGAACATCTATTTGGTCCCTGATATGTATAAATTCCAAAGTGAGAGATTTGCACAAGCTATGACCTTGTTGCGTGTCTCCTGCTTGTTCTCATCCCACTATCCCAGAAGAAACAATTGTTCCCGTTTTACTCAGCCACTTGCATTTCTCCTAATGCAGGAATGTGAATAACTCAAACTCAAACCTCCAATAGTTGGGATACGTTTTCTTCATCTACACCTACTCAGATTTACCAACTTTTGGTCTAAATATCTGCATAGCTTTCAGAACAAATTCAAATATCATTTCCTCTAGGAAGGACCCTTGAATTCCTCTCCATCCAGGCCTTTCACCAAGACTGGGTCAGGTGTACCCTGAAGCCTAGCCCACATTGCATTAGCCAAGCTGTGAATTCTGATGAACGGTGAAGTCTGGCCTCAAAAAAAAGTCGGTTATTCTCCCTCTTTTGCTTAAATGAACCCACTTAAAGCTCCTTGCAATGGAGAGTGGAGTAGCCTCCCAAAGTAGGTGACTTTGTGGGCTAGTGGCAGTCTGATAACCCTCTACCACTTACCTAACCACTTCTAGACATCAGAAATAAGTGAGAAAAAATCTCAATGTACATTTTATGGGAAATTTTCCACAGAGTGCTGTTATAATTGTCCTTCCCGGAGAAAGTAAAGACATTAAAATCACGCAAACTAGGTTTAGTCTGTATCTAGTGAACACATTTTGGTTTGAGTGCACAATAAGTCTGAGATAGCTTTGATGGGGCAGCAGGACATGCCCTAAAGTAGGCTTGATAATCCTCCCAATGTTGATGGTGTATTTGGGGAACCAAGCCTTTGACTGATAATCCTCTGACCAGCTGTTGTAATAGCTTTGGAGAGACTTAGCTAGTTGGAAGCATGTGTGCTTCTAATAGGAGTGTGAAAGGCTTGGCCTTTTTGTCTGTGTGGCTGAACCTTCTGGGAGTGTTCATGTGATTCTGTAAGATCCAACTTTACCCCAAATTTCCCCCCATGAGAACAACCCAAACATCCAAAACTTAGCATTCATCAATTCAGTCATGGACCAGGATGAATATTTAACATCATATCCATCAACAGCTATACCTATCCTGAGAAATTTCTCAATCTAAACTACAAGTCTTTCTGCAACTCTGGTTAATTTTTGTCTTTTCCTGTTGAACTGTAAGTTTCTTGAGGGTAGCAGCTATGATTTCTTAAACATTTTTTTCCTTAGTGTCCCACTGATTAAATTATATATCATAGAATCTTAAAAATTATTTCTGAATGAATTAAGTGGCAAGTAAGAATAAGAACTGGTACACATGGCATCTAGGAAGAATTCTACTTAATATATTCTCATTCTTCCAGCTGGCTTTTGGCACTCTCTGCTATATTTTCTGCTACATTTTCTTGTGTCCAGAGCATAAGGTGCTATTAGCTTGCTATACATAAACTCTTGCTTGCTTATGAAAAAATAAAAGTAAAGGAAAAAGAGAATAGGCTATGTTATTTGTATTAGTTTTCCATTGCTGTGCAACAATTGCCAAAACAAAGCAAAACAGAATGAGTTTATTATTTCACAATTTCCGTGAATCAGGACTCTGGACATAGCATTACTGGATCCTCTGTGTAGGTCTCATAAGGATAAAATCAAGATGTTTACTGGGATCACAGTTTTTGCCTGGAGCCCTGAATCTTCTTCCAAGCTTTTTCAGATTGCTGGCAAAATGAATTGCTTGTGATCATATACCTGAGGTCCCTGTTTTCTTGCTGTTGTTGGCTGTGCCTCTCCATAGGTTGCTGGCAAATTGACTGTTTACTTTTTTCTTTTAAGACCAGCTGGGAAAATATTCAGCTTTTAAAGGGCTCCCCTGATTAGGTCAGGCCCACCCACAACAAACTTGCCTTTTAACTCGTGGTCAACTGATTTGGTGCCTTGATTACACATGCAAAATCCCTTTTGTCATATAATCATAATGGTGATATCTCAGCATATTCACAGGTTCCACCCACATTCAAGTGAGGTGATTGTACAAGGAAGATAGTGTTAAGAGTCATTTTATTATTCTGCCTACTGTGCTATTTTTCTTTTATATGTTGCATTGCTTATTTCTAGGAAAATTATTTTTTTCTATCTGTGGCAACACTTGCCCTGCCAAATAATGTGTGTATTTGCATCCAAATGCTTGAGGCCGAGACAAAAGGAAACTTGCACATCAAAATGAAATCAAAGTTGAAAATAGGAACCAAAACATTTATTTACAAAAAAGTCACCTTCTTTTCTCAGACGTTCAATTTCCCATTCCTTTAATCACTGCTGTTTCTTATTTTGCTTTTTTTTTGGATTCATTTTCTTGAAAGCCAATGAGCAAGTCTAAGCAAAATTTGTTTCTAAACAAAATGTGGAACATCTCAAAAATCATATCCTAACTCTCCTCTGTAATATACTCATTATTTTCAACAACAAATTAATGGCTAAAAATTTGAGAATTGGCATATGATGGAAAAGTCAAGCCACATTGCAAATACATATTTATGTTTCTTTCACAAATTCAACTGAGATATATAAATCCATGACTTTCTTTAAGGAGTTTGGAAGGGAAAACTTTGTTCTACCTTCTAATTAAGAAATAGTAAAACAAAAAGTGTAGTGTCCCATTGGGCCCTATTATCAAAGCATTAACAGATCTTTAAGCAGGCATTTTCTCCCAGTTATGCCACAATTCTCACAGAGTATCACTTCCTTTTTGCCTTTTCTACTCTACAGTATATCAAACACCATTGTAATAACTTGTCCAGCCATGTCACTTTCAACATACCAAGAAAATATTTTAGCTCTTTTGAGTCATTCACTCATTTATTCACTTATTCAATAAATTTTCATCAAATGTATACTACTTGCCAGATTCTGTTAAACACTGGGGTGACAACAGAAAAATTTTAAAAAGACAAAATGTCTGCCTTCATACAGTTTACTGTTGGGATAGTGAGCTGGGTGTCTGACATTAAATAAATATTTGTATCACAGTTTATTTAGAATTGGATGGAAAATTTTAAAGAGGACGTAGAAGGTTTTATAACAGTATATCAAGGTAACTTTACCTAGACTGGATGGGGAGAAGGAAACCTTGAGTATGTTATATTTAAGTGGAGACCCGAAGGTGAGTACAAATTACAGATACATGAGGGCCAGGGGTTAAGGTAGGGTGAGCAGTGCAGGAAAAAGCAGGGTACATTGTGAAGCTTCTGAGGCTTGAAGGAACTTGACAGAGTGAAAGACAGGAAGAAAAGCTGTGTGTGGTGGTGCTTCTAGAGTCTGGAGAAGAGTGGCTTAAGGTGAGTAGTAGATGCCAGGCCATAGATGACCATGGAGGCTTTGTTAAAGACCCCAAGGTTTTTTTTTTGTTTGTTTGTTTTTTCAATTAAAATAAGAACCAATGGAATAGTTCAATGAGCAGTTTATCTAAACCTGAATTTCCTAGAGTCTGACACATGCTTATCTGCCAATGCTTTCTTGGAATTTCTTTCCAAAAGATGCAGGAGGGAGGGCTGAAAGTAGAGAAAGCAAATACCAGGTGTCTGTCAGTAAGCTGGCCCCAGCTTCACAAGAAAAGACTTCGGGATTCCTGGTCATGCAGGACCTTTCCTGAGAAGCTGTGTGGAAAAATTGGGCATAGGAGCTCTCTGTCTGGGATAAGAAGGGGACAATTTATCTGCTAGATTCATGCAGTCTCCTGTCTTTCATTTATTAACATTCATTCCATGTCAGTGACTTTTGCATCTTCCAGGCCTATTCAAGTTTTCTCTGGAGAAGACAAAGCTTCCATGGTCTGGTAGAATCAGAACTGGGAGCTGTAACTCCTGTGGCCCTGAGCAAGAGCCACACTGGAGACCATGCGTGATTCTGATCCTTGCCTCAGTGAGAGGCTGAGACAAACTGAAGATCAATGATGGCGGTAGGGAACTTGGAGAGCTGGGACGCCTCCAGCAGAGGAAGCTGGCAGATAACCAAGGCTCAGGGCAAAGTGGACCAAACATGGACCCAGAGGGCTTGTAACCTGGGTACACTTCAGTGTACACTGCAGTCCTCTTGGCATTTGGAAGATTACCTGCTGGCTGCTGGAAGAGGGAAAGGATCAACAGAGGCGAGGTAAGATGGGGAGATGACTGTTGCCTAGTCCTAGTGAAAACAGTGAAGAAGAGTAGAAATATGCAGACTTTTTGAAAGCGGTATGAATATTTTATGCATGGTTAGGGCTTTCTGAGCAAAGAAGTCTTAGAAATTAAAGGATGGCTGAATAGCAACCCTGAGATAGTGTAAAACCTCCAGAGAGATTTAGGGATTTATCTCCCTGAAGCTATGTGTCTACATTTCAAAGGGAGATGAAACTCAAAATCATCCATTTCCATTCCAAAGAATTGTAAAACATTTGAGAGGAAAGTTTTTGTTCCTCTCCCTAGAGAGGATGGAGTAGCTGTCCAGCTTCTGTAAGAGGTAGAACAAAAACCCCTTTGTATATGCAGGGTGATGTATGGCTTTCATTGTGCCTCCCCGAAGAGGGGGGAATGGGTTGTGGGGAACCAAACCCAGGCAGCTATTGCTCTAAGTAATAGAAACTTTGCCTCTGATCCAGAAACCTAGTGTTTGCTTTAAGGACAAAATAAATAGATGCACTTATCATATACTATCAATTATTTAGTGGATAAGATGAGAGGGATTGGGTGATGATTCAACAATGGGAGGTCATTCTTTTGAAGATATTTATCAAGTACAATTATTAGTAAATGCTCTTGTAAGGGGCAGAGACTACAACTGTAAACAAAACTGACACTCTCTTGGCCCTCACAGAACTTATAGTGTAGCTCATTATGTGACTTTAGCGTCAAAAGTTGATTTTGGTCACTGACATAGCAGTCACTTAGTAGGTTACAGAGATGAGAAGTTATGACTGATGGATGCTACGGGTTCAACATTAGGAACCTGTTGCCACTTCCAGCTCTCTTTCCTTCTCAGAGCTGAGGCTTACTCTCACATCGTCATCCCTCAGCGTAACGAGCTCTTCCCCTCTCAGAAGGTGTGCATTTCAAGCAGCAAGAGAAATTTTAGTTGAGAAAACGGGGGCAGTTGACTTCAGCTCCAGAAAAGCTGACTTCCATGAGGCTTTTCCTGGGTTTCTCTAATATCTTCCTATAAAATTGGTGTCCCTGAATGAACCATTTAGCCAATTTCACTATCCTTATGAATACAATGGAACATAGTAATAGCAAGCAAATTTGAGGTGATGGCATATCTCTTCTTACAACTTCCTCAGAAATCCTACATTAAATACTCTTTAAGCACATCTTTATAGGATTCAATCGTATCCATCCATCTTCTGGGATTTTAACAGAAATCTGCTTTAATGTCATTGTCAAGATGACAGAGATGATGCCTGGGTTCTGCATAGGGGTTAACAATATTTATTGAGATAGGTAGTACTGAAGAAGGACCTGGTTCCATGAAGAGAAGTACCTGGGTTTAGATTTGATAAATAGGAGGTTCTTATTTATTAGTTTATTTGTTCTGGTGCTGGAGTTTAAAGACAGCATCTGTCCACATCTCTTTTACAAAGGCAGGCATCTAGGAGACATTTAATAATGTTAGTGCAGCTAAGTTTCATCACTCCTCTCTCTGTAAGAGATGTGATTATTATGTAATCACCCCAAGTCTTTTATTTGCAGAGGTTTCCCTACAACATGCTCCACCTGAATGTGAGGTCCACAGTGTGGTCCTTCATCTATCACTTCTCTACTGGGGCCTGCTTGGCCTTGTCCTCCCCAAGACACGAATTCTGTCAGGATCCTGGGCAGGGAGATGCTGTGAAGGCCACTCTCCTCTGTTGCAAACCATCCTTTCTTTCCAAAGACACCTCTAACCTAAAGGCAGTCCCTGGTGGAGCTAAAAGAAGAATAAAGCTGGAGGCTGAAAATAGCATTTTTCAGAATTTGAGAAGGAAAATGGTGGAGAGGAACTCCTTAAAGGTTTTGCTGGTTGGAATTCACAAAACTTAAACCTTGTACCCTCATTGAAAATGTTCTTTGTCTATTATTTATTTTAGCAATGTCATCTCATTTGTCAAATTTTCACAATACTTATGGATTTACCCTCTTTGCACAAAAAGTGGTCTAGACTTAGGGTTTCTCTTCTTTTGTCTCCTATTGAAATTAGAAAGGTATATGAGTAACTTTAGCAAGATTGTCCAGGAAATGCTATATCACTTCAGGATTGGCAGAAAATTTGTGCAGCATTTGATATTCCAAGTCCAAGTACTACTGAGTTGTTCGTACCACCCTGAGTGACAAATTTGCCCCCTCCTTATTTCCTTTCCAATACTCTTGCTTACAACTTTTGGGCAACCTATACATTCACTCACACCACTCCTAACAACACATGATACTCAAAATACATTGTAGATCCATGTGAAAGTATATTCACATAATGCAATGTGATATGCACAGATTCTTCTGCACATGTGGAGGTGGCATGGGCATTATAATACAAATAAGGTGCTAGACTCTTCTATGTAAAGATGATAGAGATCTAAAACTGCTACCTACCTACGCAGGTCACATGCACACACACACACACACACACACACACACACACACACACAGTTTCTGTAACTGGAATCTAGGTAATGTGTTGTATAAAGATTTATTGTTCCCCTCTGGAACCCACCACATGCACCACAATCTCCTCTTAGAACAGGGCTGGTCGCTGTGTTATCCTTGCAGTTTGCAGTTTCCTTCATTTCCTTCTTTCCTGGGCACCCTTCGAACTCTCAAATTCTCTGACATTAAGTATTATAAATCTCCATAGAACCTGACTAGAGCCCTTTTGGGTGCTGCCTTCATTTTTACAATGTTTTGTCAGATTTAGTCACTGTAATCACAAGTCAAGTCAGCAAAATATTTTAAAAACTGGGGCATGCTTTTGACACTAAAAATACGTATCTCTATATTTTTTATTAAAGCAATGGTACACATACCTTGGAGAAACATCTTGTGCTCTTTTTAAGACCATTATCAGTATGCTTTAGTGGCAAACTCTTTAGACTCAGGGTCCGGGAATCTAGATTTAGTCCAGTTGTTTCCATCATTAACCCTGTATCAATGAGAAGGTGTTATTGCTCTGTGTGTGTGTGTGTGTGTGTGTGTGTGTGTGTGTGTGTTTCAGATTCTCTTTCTGTTTTACTGGACTCCTAGTGTTGTTATGAGTAAACACTGTCAGTTGGATAGTGTTTTGAAAAGGCGCTGTGAAAATTTAAAATAGTATCACTATTTGCTCTATAACTTAAACCAACCCCCCTCCTGGAACACACATAAGCCTTCCTCCCTTAACTCCTGATTCTCTTGCAGTCTACCTTTTTTCCCCAAAGTGCTCTTTTATAGAAAATATTGTCCAGAAAGTCATTTAATGCAGGGGCCTTTTTTCATATTTACTAATGCTTCTAAAGCATTCAATACTTTTAATTATTCATTTCTTCAAAATATCTTTCTTGTCCTCGGTGACATGAATGTCTTGTTTCTTCTTTTATTTCTTTGATTACCTCAGTATCTCCTTCACCAAAAATTCTTTCTCCCTCTGCCCTATGGTGATAAGTATGTTTCAAGCTTCACTGTCCCTCTCTCCTTCCTTCCCTGGGCAATATATTCATTTTAGTCCCAATGTGTATTGGCAGCTTTGGACATTTGCATAGCCAAATGTACTAGAGGTTTTTTCTTCATAATACTTTTTTAAAACCTTCTTTTGAACCAAAACAACTATTTTTCTTATCTTTCTTTTCTGCTGGGGTATTTTATTTCTCTTCTTCAAATTTTTATATTTTTCATTTTGAACATTTTGAGCTTCCATGTTTGTAGTAAAACCAGATTGAGAAGTAATCAGACTTTTTGAAATAAAGAACTAGACTTTGAAGTAGAGGTCGGGATTAAATAAACATAGATTCAGAAATTTATATTTAGTAGCATCCCAATATTAGGAATGTGGAAACTGAGATACAGATTAAGGCAATTAACTTTTCCAAGATCACACAATCATCAAGTGGCAGTAAACTCAAGTATATCTAATACTAGAATCATCAATTAACCTCCATGACCAGTAAGCTATACCTACAAGACTTTGGTATCACCTCAGTGAGTGAATAAATGTTCTTGCTACTATTTGCTCTTAAAGAGCATTGAAAATTATCCTTTAAATATACAACCCTTGTCACAAATAACTCTTGCTTGCAGTATTGCAATAACAACCTAAGAGGTCGCCCTGCTTCTGAGTTTACTTTCTACAGTCTGCAGTCTATTCTCAACACAGTAACCATAGTGAGGCTTTGAAAATTTATATCAGAACATACGACTCCCTACTCAGAATCATGCAGAGGTTTTCCATTGCTTGCAGAGTACTGGCCAAAGATCTTACAAAGGCCTACAGGACCTTCCATGACCTGAACCTTTAAAACTTCTCTAGACTTTCTCACTGCAGTCCCTTAGCTTACTCACTCTAGCCATACTGGCTTCCTTGCTGACGCTTGAACAAGCTAAGTCTGCCCCAAACCAACTTCCATCCTCCATTGTAGCCTAGAGACCTGTGTTGCTGATTCTTTCAACTCCAAATCTTTTTCAAAGGTTACTTTCTTAATGAAGCCTACTCTCAATATTTTATTGAAAAGTGCACATCAGACCACCCTTACCCTATCATTGCTCTTTTATTCCCTTGAATTTATCATTTTCTCACATATTATATAATATAATCATTTATTAGTTTTATGGTTTTTGTTGGTTCCTCCTTTTTGATTAAAATGTAAACTAAGGGCAACTGTTACATTTTCAACAAATATTTGCAAATATTTTTGTTGAATAAATATTAAGATAAGGAAATCATTGAGAAGCAATATATGAATGGGCAGGCTTGAGAGTTATAAGGATATTTTATTACAGGGGATAATTATTACTATTCTTTGCTACTTGGACAATGCCATTGACTTTTTTATGGGCCCTACTTTATTTAGTAAAATAAGGGATTTAATTTGATGATGTCTCACTGTTTTTTTATGTCTGATATATGAATGAAAGTGTACAGTAAGCTTTCATTTTTCGTTAAGCCCGTAATATTAGAAGGGACCTCTTGGTATTGAAAGTGATGGTTTTGTAACTCTGTAGAGTAACCACTTATTTGCACAGTAGGTAGTAAATACATGGAACTTATTTTCACAAGACCTCGTTCTGACTGAAAATTCTACCAGATTGAAAGGTGTTTTAAATATAATCATGGATCAAGGATTCATTGTTGTTGACGGTATTTTAAAATCAACATCCTAATTGTTAAGTTTCCTATCTCATGCCCTTTAAAAACACTATTAGAAAGGCTGGACCTTGATCTAACTCAGTGAGACACTTCCCTTCGACTTAGTTAGAATTTTAGCAAACTTTCAAAAGATGGAATAAAAGCACTTCTCCATATTTGTGTCCTGGAAGGTAAATATACACTATTACATGATTTTTGTGTCTTAAGAAAGCCAGAAGGCAGGATTGTGCTGATGCTGTAACTCAGTGGTTCATCTTGCAATTATTTTACCTCTTTTAATCTATTCTCTGAATTGAGTGTGAGAAGTGGGGGCTTGAGATTCATTGTCATTTGTGATTGGACAAGTGGCTTTATGATAAGAATTCCATCTGCCTTAAGTCAACATAGGAGCAGTGACTTAATTCCAGAAAATGAAGATTGCAAAAAATATAGGATAAATTGCTTTTAAAATTTTAGAACTTGTAATTTAAAACTACATAAACTTTCTATCTATACTCTTGGCAAAGCCAACTTATTTTATAAAAAGTTAAACTTTATCTTGATTATGCACATCCAGAAAGCTGAGAGTTGTATTGAAAAATTGTTACTATTATCTGGGAAAACTGTAACTTTGATCCTGACTTACTCCATATTGTTAATTGACATTAACCACAGCCCAACCTCTGTATTTATCCTTGATTAGATAATTAGATACTAAAACACAGGTACCTGAGCAACACAGAGAAAGCTGTGAGATGTGATAGATGGACCCACATGACGATAAGCAACATTCTATGATCTTTGAAAGAAACATGACTTGTGATGATTATTTTAAGGAATAATTGTTAATGGAGTCAAAACAAGTTTAAAGTTACTTTAATTTAGAAGGTAGTTACATTTGTCTGTTTGGTGCCATGTATGATTAAAAAAGTGGTTCTCAATGCATATTAAAAATGCATACAATTATACAAGAAATATTTAAGTTTCTCAAACTTTTACAAAAAATTTTGAATATTTGTTCAAACAGGGAACAGCCAACTTTTTCTTTAAGGATCAGATAATAAATATTTTAGGCTTCATGGGCCATGTGGTCTCTGTAGCAATTACTTAACACTGCCCTTTACAGTCAACTCATCTGTCAGCTACAGTTTGCCAAATACTATTCTAAAGGGTTGGTGGGATGGAGGAAAAGAGGAGAATTAGTTGTGGATTCATTACATCTTAAAAAATGTATGTGTTTGAACCAGATAATATGTCCTTTTAATTTCTAAATTCCCCAAATCTTTGACTCTATTCTCAGGTTCTGCTAATTCAAAACAGACTATTTAATCTCATTTTAAAGACTTCCCAGATGCTTTTAAAATATTGCATTTTCATACCATATTCACTCTTGAAAATGCTTCATCTTGTTTTCACACTTCAAAATGGGATAATAATTCCTCCTATTAATTGAATTGATATTGAAAAATTCAGAATATAATTTTAAAAAACAATTGAAGTATTAATGGTTGCAGCCATTTGCTTTATACAAATTTCCTTCATAAACAACATCCCAAGTGTAACTTTAAGAATAGCACTTTGTTCTTAAGCCCCTTGTGAAAAAGGGTGAATAATTCCAAAGGTTCTGGTAATAAATCTCTTAGCTAAGCTCTTTAACAATGACATGATTATATTCCTTTTTACAGTAACTGAAACATTTGTCTTTTATGTTCTGAAAGTTATTAGTAGAGGAGGAGGTTCCTCAGTGCTAGAGGGAATTCTGACATTTGCTGGGATATGGCCAGGACCCAACACCTGAACCTCTGCTGCTGGGCAGCCTTGTTACTCTTGCTACTCTGCTCAAGACACGGAGCTTAATTTGGCACAGCCTAAGGAGGAAGCCCTTTTCACTGAGTAACAACAAAGGTCCAAGAATGGGATTCATTTAAGTACATAAGATGAAAAATTAAATAAGTTCTACTAAATGTTATTTTTCTTGATTTTATTATGAGACTTTACTAACAGCCTTTTTCCCCTCTATACTTCTGAGATGATCAAGATGAAGTTAGATTTTTTAACCCTAAACACAAACAATAGTTTCTTTGGAAATCATTTCGTGTAGGGAGTGTGTATGTGCATGTACTGGCTTGGAAGTCTTGTACGAGTGACAATTTTCTTCCAAATTCATGTCAATTAGAAGCATATGCAACTTTCCAGAAAATGATTAAGTGACAGTAATAAAGCAGAGTTGTGGGATGCTTTTGTCACACTGGAAATACGGTACAATGAGGCCCTTGGATATATTCTTCCTAGGGAATATTTTGAAAACAGTTGGGGAAACTCTGAGCCTTCAAAAATTTTGTTTTCTTTCTCACCTGGAGCTAAAGAGATGGAGGAAATTGTGTACTTGTGTTTTCTTTGTTGTTGCAGTCATAGAAATACCATGTTTACAACAACTACATTATGTATAAATAAAAGCAGGCCCCTTGAAACCCAGGAAAGAAGATTCATACCGAATACAAAAATAACCAAAATTTCCATGTCATTAAAATTGCATTTTCTAAACTTTTCAAGATATATTTAAAATTTGAGATTTGTCAATTCATTGAAATTATCTCACTTTATTTTAAAACCTGACTAAGTCACTATCTTTGAAGACTTAGATTCTGACATCTTATAAAAAATGTACTGATAACTTCACTGTCTAAACTCAGAAACAGGAATAAATCAGCTTTCACAAATTTTACTCACTATAGAAGTGGATATCTTTCTATAGTCTAGTAATCTAGAAGAAATATCTAATAGTTTGTTTGAATGCAGGCATTTGTGATGAATAAGTTGTAAAGTCAATATGACTATGCAGTCCTTGTTAATAATAACTCTCTGGAAAATGAAATTAATGATGCCTTAAAATGTTAGCGCACTTTTCAAGGGGGCTTCACCTCCTTCCTGGGAGTTACCTACACAGTGCAAATAGGGCAGATTCTTATGAAGCCTGAGGCCCTTCAATCTATAAATTCCAACCAAACGATCTCTTTAACCCCTGCCTGAGAAGGTTAGTCTTTTCTTCCTAAAGAAGCTGTAATGGGCTCCTCTGAAGAAGTTGCTTGACAAGGCACTGTCTGATCTTCCTTATGATCTACCTCTAACACCTATCCTCACTTCTACCTATGTAACAGACTCAAGTCCCGGCAGACCAAAAGGATAATGTAAAAGGTGTGGCCCATGATGAGATTAATACACACCAAAACAGTTGCTTGATTTACTGATCTATATTGGTAGAAACCTGGAGAATATTGTGGAAATGGATCTTAAGGGAAAGGTATCATGTTGGAAGGACTATAATGTTGGATCACCCTGAATTTATTGGTATGGACTCACTAATCAGAGATTCCATAGTCACTGTTTTAGATCATGTCTCTAAGAGTTTACTTGGTTGGTTGAATGAAATATGGACCCAAAAGGGGCCCATACTAAATATTTGAAATGCCAGATCTTCCTTTTTTTATGGAATAACAGAACTTCCATAGTGTACCATAAAGGAAGGTATCCAAAGGCTTAGAAAATTGAAATACTAGAGTGGATTTATCCTGTAAGTTTGCTTATACACCCCATTAGGGGCCAAAGATACTTTTAAACCACAGCTATGAGAAATAGACTTGTAAGAGGAGCCCCATAATGCTTGAAAAGTTTTGTTTTGGTTCTTTTCTGTAGGTCAGAAACACAGTGTAGACAGAATAGTTGGGTGTGGTTACTGTAGGACTATGGCTCCAAAGCAGTAATTAGAGAAGTCTGACTTGGAGATATCTTTGTAATTAGCTCTTTGATCATTGTGTCCCTAAAATAGACGGGCAGCCCACTGACATTTTACTTGATCTCTATAAGCCGAAAAGCTTTAGGTCTAGAGAACAGGAATCTTACTTGAATCACAAAAACAACAGAGTCATGGACCCTTCATAATGTCCCAATATTGACTCAGTTCACACCTTGAAGCCCCTTGAATGAAGTCGAGTCACCGTGAGAAAGGATCCTGCTACAGTGGCAAAAATTTATATTGTTAATCTTCAGGGTAACTGTACATTGGGGGAAGGGGAAAGAATTAGAATTTTGGGAGATAACTAGATACTGGCCCTGAACTAATACTAATTCCAAGAGACCCAAAACTTCACTGTTGTCCACCAGTCAGAGTAGGAGCTTATGGAGAGCAGATGATCGATGGCATATTGGCTTAGATTTTTCTCACAATCATTAAGAGTTATTGGGTTATTTGCCCAGTTCCAGAATGCACAACTTGATTAGACTTACTCAGCAACAGGCAGAATCCTCACATTAGTTCCCTGATCCGTGGGATAAGGACACTTTTGATAGGAGAGGCCAAGTGGGAAGGATTAGAACTGCCTCTACCAATAAAAATGATAGAGTGTATGCAATGTCACATTCCTGGAAGACTGCAAAAAGTATTTCCAGGATCAAACCCTTGAAAGATGCAAGGGTGGTGAGTCCTACCACCTCTCCACTCAAGTCATCTTTTTGTCTTTGGCAGAGGAAAGATGGATATTGGAGAATGACAGTGGATTATTATAAACTTCAATCTGGTTGCAACATCAGCAACATCAATTGCAGCTGTTCCAATTGTTATTTGTATTGCTAGAGAAAAAAAAGCACAAATCCCTTGGCAACCAGTATGCAGTTATTAGAGTAGTAAATT
>JAQZBX010011129.1:0-43249 GCA_029593785.1 Cabassous unicinctus | reverse complement strand
TTTTACATGTCCTGGTTATTCTAATCTGACCTTCCTAATCTACCCACCTGTTAATCTTGTACCACTAGTAAAATCTCTACCCACCTGTCATATCCTTCAATATGTAAATATACTCTTTCAATTTACCATAGATAATGTCCATATGGGTGATGGCTCACAGCCTACCCTTCTGTCTTTCTTCCTGGTTAGCCTATCTTTCTCTGGCTTTGATCTGAGAATGATGTTGCCCTCCTAGAAGGAATTAGGGGTGTCCCTCCTCTTCAATTTTTGGCAGTGTTTGAGCAGAATTGGAGTTAAGTCTTCTGGAATGCTGTGTAGAATTCCCTGGCAAATCCATCTGGTTGTGGGCTTTCCTGTCTTGAGAGGTTTTGTATTACTGACTCAATCTATTTACTAGTAATTGGTTTGTTGAGATCTTCTATCTGTTCTAGGGTCAGTGGAGGTAGTTTGTGTCTTTCTAAGGATTTGTTATAGGTTATTTAATATATTGGCCTAGACTTGTTCATAGTACCATCTTACAGTTTATTTCTGTGGTGTTGGTAGTAATGTCCCTCATTTAATTTCTGATTTTCATTATTGTATCCTCTCTTATTGTTCTTTGTCAGTCTAGCTAAAAATTTGTCAGTTTTACTAATCTTTTTTAAAAGAAACTTTTGATTATGTTGGTTCTCTCTATTGTTTCATATTTGTAAGTGTTATTCTCTGTTGCATTTATCTCCACTCTTTTATTTCTTTCCTTCTGCTTCTTTGAATTTAGATTGCTCCTTTTTTTTCTAGTTTTTCAGTTTTGCTGTTAAGTCTCTGATTTGAAGTCTTTCTTTTTTAAAGCAAGTATTAAATTTCCCTCCCAGCAATGTCTTTGCTGCATCCTATAAATTGTAGTATCATGCATTTTCATTTTCATTCACCTCAAAACATTTCCTAATATCCCTTATGATTTCCTATAATTTGTTTGATGTGTAAGATTACGTTGTTTAAATTCCACATATTTGTGAATTTTCCATTTCTCCCCCTGTTATTGACTTCTAGGTTCTTTCTGTTGTGGCCAGAGAAGATACATTGCATGATTTTAATAGTTTTAATTGATTAAGACTTGTTCTATGACTTAATATATGGTCTATTCTGGAGAATGATCATGTGCACTCAAGGAAAATGTGTATTCTGGTTTTCTTAATAAAATAAACTTTATTTTTAAAAAGGTTTTAGATTACAGAAAAGTTACATTGTAAACATAAGGGATTCCCAAATACCACAAACCCTCTCTATCACACATCATTCCCTATTAATAACATCTTACAATATTGTGGTATGTTTGTTACAACTGATGAACTATTATTGAAGCATTGCTGGTGACCAAGGTCTATGGTTTACATTGTGGTTTACACTTAATTCCACTCACTTAAACTGCTCTATGTTCCTCCTATTATTTTCTCACCTCCCTTCAGAACCTCTCATGACCGCTATGTATATATCAATGCTGCATGTTCTCCCATTACTGCAATATTAATAAGTTTATTTGTCCATGACTGCATTCCCCCTTACACTTGTTCTTTCCTCAACCTTCAGTATTTTGGGATGGTGATACCTGCTCTGCCTCAGATTAAGACGGGCCTTAGATCATATATTGCTGTTGGAAGAAACTGTTTTGCTTGCAGTTCTAGATATTCTTTGTTTTCTGCATGGGTGTTGTCCATCATCATCAGTTAGTTAGTTTTCCTGGGCATGTCGAATGACTGGAGAGTAGTTATTGGCTGCATCTCTTCTGAGATTCAGGGTTCAATGTGTATGTGAGCAGATTGAAGATTTAAGTCTCTAAGACACACATTTAATGGCTATAGTGCTAATTATAGGCTCAAATAAAAGAGTTAATTGAATCATGTAAGGGAAAATATGAGTCTAACTCTGCAAATTTGAATAAATATGTTTTCATATATACCAAGGTAAGGCCTACTGAAATGGTGTTGATTTCAAGCTTTTGTGTGCCTTGCCTATAGTGTCTGCATGGCTCTAGAGCCCTCAGGAGCACCTCCATATGAGGCATTGTTTACAGTGGCAGTTACTGACATCTGCCTGAGACACACATAATTGCAACCTCTGGAATGAACTGCCGAATCATGTTGAAATCTCTTAGGTGAAAAACCTCTTTTATATTTAATGTTTAACGCTCCTGGTCAAGGTCTTTTTCCAAATGCACCACTGGTTGGTACATGGGTATTAATCCTTCAGTACCAGGGAGATTCATCTCAAAGAGTCTTGTCCTATATCTGGGGAAAGGTTGTGCATTTATTTGCACAATTTGGCTTAGAGAGATGCCACATTTGAGTAACAAGGAGGTTTTCAGCAGGAAACTCTTAGGCAATAATTATTATTAGGCTAAGATTCAACTTTACAAGAATAAGGTTCATAGTTACATGCATTAATATTGTTGCCTTTGCCTATTTGTCTGTTTTCTTTTATTAGGCACCCCCTATGTACCTGGGAGATTCTTGCCTCTCATTTTGAGAACATATCAGCAATCCCCAGGATGGAAGTTTAATATTTTGTTGTTTACTGTGTGGGTTTCCATCCATTGAGTTAACACCTTATGGCAAGATGACACATTCATGATGTTTGCTGTAGGTGCACCCTTCCCCACACATCCCTGCACCATTGACCCCATGCACCAGTGACCCTCCCTGCCACATTTGCGAAAAGAACATTCCCACAATTTTATTTTTATCCACAGACCTCCATTTCCCCAGAGGTCACTGATTCCTTCCTCTAGCTGTCCCCCCATTTCCATGGACAGCCTAACTCTCCCCAACAGCCCTTCTCACCCTCACACTCCAGCACTGTTGACCCCTCTCATGTCCCTACATCACCATCATCGCCATCTACTGCCAAAACTCTCTTTCCATCTTATAATATGTTCTGCCCAGATTGAAGAGTGGCTATCCACTGTCTAAACTCTTTCTATCTCCTGCTAACTTATCATCCAGGCTCTATATCTGTGAGGCTGTTCAATATCCCTAGGTCATATCAGTGCAGTTATGCAATATTTTTCCTTTAGTGACTGGCTTACTTCACTCATCATAAAGTTTTTGAGATTCATCCACATTGTCATATGTGTCAATACTTCATTCCTTCTTACAGATGAGTAATATTCCATCATATGTAGATACCACATTATGTTTATCTATTCTTCCATTGATGGAATGCTTGGGATGATTCCAAATTTTGGCAATAGTGAATAATGCCATTATGAATGCTGATGTGAAGATATATTTTCACATCCCTGCTTTCACTTTTTCTGGGTATATACCCAATAGTAGGGCTGTTGGATCATTGGCAATTCTATACTTCATTTCCTGAGAAACTCCCAAACTGCCCTCCACAGTGGCTGCATCAATTTACATTCCCACTAGCAGTGGATGAGTGTTCACATTCATCACATTCCCTCAAAAACCTGTCATTTCTGTTGTGTTTTTTTAAATAGCAGCCAGTTTAATAGGTATAAGATGATATCTCACTGTGGTTTTGATTTGCATTTCCCGAATGGCTAGTGCTGAGGAGCATCATATGATCATCTCTATTGAGGTATAAAGAGCATTTGACAAGATACAGTAGCCTTTCTTGATAAAAACACATTGAAAGATAGGAATAGAAGGAAATCTCTTCAACATGATAAAGAGTATATTTGAAAAACCCACAGCTAACATAATACTCAATAGTGAAAGGCTAAAGGCTCTCTCTCTAGTATCTAGAACAAGACAAGTACACCCACTGTCACTGCTCTTATTTAGCATTGAATTAAAAGTATGTATCAAGCCCTTAGACAAGAAAAAGAAATAAAATGAACACAAATTGGAAAAGAAGTAAAACTTTCACTATTTGCAGATGACATGATCTTATATATGTAGAAAGCCCTAAAACTTTCTATATGTATGTATGAGTTCAGATACAAGATCAACAAGCAAACATCAGTAGCCTTTCTGTACAATAATAATGAGCAATCTCAGGAAGAAATCAAGAACAAAATTCCACTTACAATAGCAATTGAAAGAATCAAATATCTATGAATAAACGAAACTACAGATGTAAAGATGTGTACACAGAAAATTGCAAAACTTTTTAAAGGAAATCAAAGAAAACGTAAATAAATGGAAGAATTTTCCATGTTCATGGATAGGAAGATGAAATATCATTAAGATGTCTATCCTACCCAAACTGATTTACAGATTTAACAAAATCCGAATAAAAATTACAACAGCATTTTTTATGAATAGGAAAAGCCAATTATGACATTTATTTGGATTGGCACAGGGCCAAAAACATGTTGACAAAATTAGAAGAATCATTCTTCATGACTTTAAAGCATACTACAAAGCTACAGTGGTCAAATCTGCAGGGTTTGGCACAAGGATAGACATAATGACCAATGGAACTGAATTGATAATTTTGATATAGATCCATCTGTGCATATATGGCCAACTGATATTCGACAAAGTCACCACGCCTACTCAACTGAAACAGAAATGGTGCTGGGTGAACCGGATATCCATATCCAAAAGATTAAGAAGGAATTACTGTCTCACACCATATACAAAAATTAACTCAAGATGGATTAAAAACCTAAATATAAGAACCAAGGCAATAAAGCTCCTAAAACATAATGTACTGATGCTTCTATAAGACCTTGTAGTAGGAAATGGTTTCATAAACTTTAAATCCAAAGCATAAGCAATGAGAGAAAAAGTAGATAAATGGAATCTCTTCAAAATTAAAAAATGTGTGCTTCAAAGGAGTTTGTCCAGGAAGTGAAAAGTCAGCCTACTCAACAGGAGAAAATATTTGGGAACCGCTTATCCAATAAGGGTCTCATATCAAGTATATATAAAAAAACTTACATCTCAAAAATAAGAATACTAACAATCCATTTAAAAATGGGCAAAAGATTTGAATAGACACTCTTCCAAAGAGGAAATACAAATGGCTAAAAGGACATGAAATGATGTGTAATCTCTTTTTGTTGTGTGAAGTGTTCTAAATATGGCTAAGTCTAGGAAGTTTAGAGTATCATCAAAACTTGCAATTCTTTATTGATCTTTTGACTAGATGTTCTGTCTGTTATTGAAAATGGCATATTATTTTTTTCTACTATTAATGTAGAAGTATCAATTTCTTTCTTCAAATCTGTCAGTATTTGCCTCATGTAGTTTAGGACCCTGCTGTTAGTAGCAAATATATTTATAATTGCTCCATCTCCTTCTTTAATTTACCCCTTTATCAGTATTCAATCACTGTCTTTGACTTTATAACTTCTTTTGACTTAAAGTCTATTTTATCTGGTATAAGTATAGCTACCTTAGCTCTCTTTTGATTAATACTTGCATGGCTTCCTTACTCTTCCCGCCTACTTATATCTTTGAGTTTAAGATTATCTTGCAGACAGCAAATAGTTGGGTCATGTTTTTATCCATTTGTCAATCTCTGTCTTTTGACTGGAGAGTTTAATCTGCTTTCATTTAAAGTCACTACTGATAATGCAGGAAAATCTTTTACCATTTTGTTACTTAGTCTTTTAATTCTTATACTTTCTGTCTTTAGGTTTTCCCATTAACCTCTATTTTTATATTTATCTGATTTTCTCTGTTGCACTATTTGAGTCTCTTCTTTTTTATATCCTGATATATTTTTCATCTATTTTATTTGTTGCTACCTTGGTGTAAAAAAATATAAAAGCTAAATTTATATCAATCATATTTGGTTTGATACCAACTTAAATTTAATATCATACATGTATGCTTTTTCTATGTCCCTACATCTCTCACATTTTTTTTAAAAGAAGCTTTAGAATACATAAGTGTTACATAAAAAATATAGGTAATTCCCATATTCCCCACCCCCTCCCCTTCCCACAATTTCCTACATTAATAACATCTTTCATTAGTGGGGTACATTTATTAAAATTGATGACCACATATTGAAGTATTGCTATGAACCAAAGACTATAGTTTGCATTATAGTTTATACTCTGCCCTCACTGTTTTTTGTACTTGTTACAACATATATCTTTGTACATTATGTGTCCAAAGTCAGAGATTTAGTGTTACAACTTATGCATTTGCATTTTAGCACCTCTAGGAAGTAAACAGTCAAGTGTATATTTTGCTACTCTGTATGCCTAATATCTTTTTTTTTATTATATTGTTTTTAAAAATTATTTATTTATCTCTCCCCACATCCTCATTGTTTGCACTTTCTGTGTCTGTTTGTCTTCTTTGTTTCCTTAGGAGGCACCAGGAACAGAACCCGGGATCTCCAAAGTGGGAGGGAGGCACCTAATTGCTTAAGCCACCTTTGTTCCCTGCTTTGCTGTTTCTTATTATGCTTTTCTTCTTGTGTCTCTTGTAGTGGCTTCTTGTTGTGTCAGCTTGCCATGGCTACCTGTCTCTCCAGCTCATTCTCTTCTTCAGGAGGCACTGGGAAGTGTACTATGGACCTCCCATGTGGTAGGCGGGAGCACAATCACTTGAGCCACATCTGCTTCCTGGCTAGTATCTTTTTTATTAGATACCAGACAATGTAATTTTTACCTTAATAGGTGCTTAATATTTTTTCATTTAAAATTTTTTATTTAAGTATATCACATATACATGAAAATACATATATAATATGTGTATAGTAAATGCTGTGAACTTACAGAACAAACATGCATAGCATCATACAGGGCTACCATATATCACCTCACCAACACCTTATATTGCTTTTGAAACATTTATTACAAACTATGAAAGAAGATTGTCAAAATATTGCTATTAATTATTGCCAATATCTTACATTTGGTGTAAATTTCCCCCAACCCACCTGATTATTAATATCCTCTGTTAGTATTATATATTTGTTATTGTTCGTGAGAGAAAATATCCATATTTGTCCCATTAACCACAGACCATCTTCTACCACGGGATTCACTATGTTATATAATTCCTTGCTTTGTACAATCCATTCAAAGTATACGCTCAGTGGCTCTCATTTTCATCACAAAGTTGTGCCATTATCACCTCAGTCACTTTTAGAACATTTTCATTGCTCCAAAAGGAAAACTCCCATAACTTCTTTTATCCCCCAATTGTTGACCCTTATTAAGTGCTTAATATTGCTGTATAGCCATAAATATGCTCGAGTCTTGCTATGGGATGTATTTAAGTTTCTTATCAACCATTGCCTAAGTCTAGGGCTAATTCTACTCTACTATTAAATCAAGTCTTTCCTATTATCCAAATATTGAATGGATTTGAGTTTATCTCCGAAGGTTCAATTCATTTGTTTCCTGTGAATCAGGCATCACTATCATCCACAACTAGATATGTATCATTATGGGAAATATTATTTTTACATGTCAATTTTTAAGGGTGGTTATTTCATGTGGCAGTGATCCTTATTGCATCTTGAGTGAAATGCATCAGAAGCAATTAGCAATATTTTGTTAGAAATGGAATGAATTTTTGAACTATTTGGGAAACACTAATATCTTTACTTTTACTTTTCATAAATATCGATTTTTTTCCAATTAATTTAGATCACCTCTTCAATGGAGTTTAAGGTTTTATTCCCAATAATTTTAGAGAAATATTGGTAATTTATTATTAAATATTTTATTTTTGGATTTACTTTTTATAACTTAATTGCTGACGTATAGAATTTAAATTTCATCATTTGCTAGTTTTTCATCTTTCAAACTTTCTAAAACCTTGTTAGTCTTAACTTGATTCCAAATTATCACTTTTAAACATTCCATGAAACTTCATCTTTATTTTTTTAATCTTATTACATTTTTTCATATGTTGATTTATGTGAATTCTAGTAAAAGTTTGAAGTGTCCATAGTGAAAGTATATGTTTTGTTCCAGATGGAAAGGTAATAATTTTAATATTTGGTAATTTTAAATGACAGTTGAGGAACTGATTGCCTTTTCACCTTTTCAAATAATTTTATTTCATTTTCCCTTTTTAAATAAGTTATCTGATGATATTCTGATGATCTTAAAACATTAAACCAACTTGTACTTCTACCATAAAAGTCAAATTGGAGAAAATTTGTTTTTAATTTACTGCAATATTTTATTCTAAATGTTGTTAAATATTTGCCTCTAGTTTGTGAGTACAATTACTCTCTACTATTATTTTATTATACTTCCCTGATTAATTTTTTGTGACAAGATCATATTACCTTAATATAATGAGATGATGAAGCAATCTCATTTTTTATATTCTCTAATGGATTTTCTCTGAGATTATAAAGCCTGCTTCTTTCAATGCCTGGTCAAAAAA
This sequence comes from Cabassous unicinctus, assembly GCA_029593785.1. Taxonomy (NCBI): domain Eukaryota; kingdom Metazoa; phylum Chordata; class Mammalia; order Cingulata; family Chlamyphoridae; genus Cabassous; species Cabassous unicinctus. The sequence goes on along the minus strand of JAQZBX010011129.1, from coordinate 34,937 downwards.
TAAAAGAAAAAATCTAGGCAACATTATTTCTTTACTGGAAGTCTTATATTATTGATTAAATTTCTTTTGTGAGTAGAGTATAATAGATAATTTTGAAGCATCACCTATATCCCTGTTTCTTGACATTTCATTGCATACCACCTCACCTCCAAATATACACTTTCATTTTCTGCCTGAGAGCTTTTATTGGCCTCAGAGTCCAATTTAGTTGTGGACCAGTAGTACCATATATATATTTTTTGTATTCTATGCCAAAATTTCCAGTAATGACTTAAGGAGTGATGTATATATATTCCCCGAAATACTTAGCCCATTTTGTTATAACTATGAGGTTCATGTTTTAGAGTGGATTCCCAAATTCTGTGGTGGATTTGGTTCCAGTTGCCCGAAGTGATAGTTTGCTTCATACCTTCCCTTCTGTTGGCTATTTTTCCCTGTCTCACTTTTGGGATAAACTGCAAAATTAAAAACAAAAATCAGAAAACTTTACCTGAGTTTTCTAAGGAAGTTGACACTAGAAGTGTTGTGAGAGACATAGCCTTAAAATAACATATTGAACTGGGATTACTCACCAAATAGGAGACACCAGGATTTCACATCTAGCAGAAAGTGGCATTTTGAAGAATCAATGTTACTCATAAGTTCACTCCAGTAAATTGGAATAAGATGCAGGCTGAATGAAATGAGCTTATGACATATCTACAGCACTGCAAGTATGTGAACAAGGAACATTGTGAACACTGAGTTAAAAACCATGGATTTTGTTGGTGTGATTGAATGCCACTTATTTTGTTTGGCATGGAAACCTGAGACCCAAATCCATCCCAGATTTAAAAGAAGGGGCAAGAGCTTTGTCCTTTTGCTGGGATAGTTGATGTATGTGCATAGATGGGAGATTGTGTTACTGATCATACTTGAGGATGATCTCTTATGCCTAAAGACATTGCAAAGAACTCACCTTATGATTAATTCTTAAAGTATGATATTTCATTTCTCCATATCAACTTCTACCCCCTAATTTATCTTAGACAAGTAACTAGTGCTTATCCCCAGTTCCTGAAGGGCATGGGTTGGGGTGGCTGCAAAACCAAAGAACATACCTGGCACAGAGTCAGGCATAAGTTTTTTTGGGACTTACAGATAAGAGAGTCTTTGGCAGTGGCAGGCTGAAGAATGAAAGTAGCGCTCCACAAAGAGGTAAGAAAATAAGGGGCAATATAAATGTTTCAGAACAAAGATATTTTATAACAAAGTTTCTTCTAGGGTCACATGAGGCATATAAATGGGGACTGGTGTTGTTATTCTAGGAAAGAAGTGTATATCCTGGAGAAAATTATAGTCTGTAATACCATGTGTACATTTTTTCCCTTTGGGGAGGTCTGCTACATTTTAATGTGTGTACTGGAGCATGCAGGTTGTTATGTGCTATGGGCTGAGTTTCCCTTAGGGAGGGGGAGCCAGGCCCTGGGAACCCACAATTCACCCACTGAGCTTGTGTTGCCCATGGGGCACACACTGCATCCATATTTTACAGCAATAGTATAACAGCAGAATAATAAGAGTCATCCACCAAAAACTGATAGACCTACAAATCCATGTCACCAGGGCCAAGAAATAGAATTAAACCAGTTAGATAAGGGATCAATTACTATACACAACATTAAACATTCATAGGTCTCATTATAAAATGGAAACTTTCTCATTCCAATCTAGTTGATGAGTCATACTCTGGAAGCCAGCAAAGTGTTCCATGCTGTCCAATTTGCAGGATTTAATGGTCCAAGGAAGGCCAGAAGCACCTGAGCATGGTAAGTCTGTGCAAACCCAACACTGGGTCTGATTGAGTGCATAGTTACTGCCAAAGTCCATGTAAAAGTATTGGCTAGGGTGCTACAGGTGAAAAGAAAGGTGTTTATGGGTAATAAGGGGAAGATCATGCTGGTTTAACAGTATACAAGCGACAATTTCATTATAGATAACAAAGTACCAGATAGGGGAGTTCTATGAGGAGGCTTACATTTTCCCTTTCTAAATTTTCTGAGTTTCCTGCTGTGACATCAACAAACAATTTAAGCATAAAGAGTGTCCACCTAGACACATACAAGCTCCTGGTGGTAATAGGAGGCCCTGGGTCACTAACAAAGATTTTTACTGGCATTTTTTGTATAAACTATGGTCTTATAACAATGTTCTAGGTGATTCTTACTCCCCATGGGCTTAACATTCCTAACGAGTGAGGCTGCATAGGCCACTGCTATGGCCAAAGGACCTCCTTTTACCCAATTTGAATAATTTGAGGCATAGGCAGCAACAGATTATTGTTACTCCACCTTTCAGGCTGTAGGACCGCTGGCCTTTTAACTTGTATTCTCAATGCCTGCATAGGCCGTGCAGTTAGCATTTCAACAGGATCAGAGGCTACAGCCTGCATTGAATTTAAATGAATAAGGGCTGGCTATAGTCTCTTAGCCCAATGTTGTTAAGATCCATGCTAACCTTTTATTTTTCCTTTAAAAGGCCATCCACTCTTTTTATATGACCAGTGCCTGTGGGGTTATATGGTAAATGAAAAGTGCAAACAATGTCCTTATGAATAGTTCAAGAATGGTGAGGTGACCAGTAGATGGAGTTCCTCAGTCACTGTCAATTTGGGCTGGCACACCATATAGGGCACTTACACTTTCTAGGCAGTGAATCATGGCTTGCTGATTAGAATTTCCTGTTGGGAAGGCCAGCAAGTGTCCATGGTATTGTCTGCAGTAGTGAAAGCATACCTTGCCCCTTCTGAGAGTGGAAGGGGACCAATCTAACCCATTTGCCATCATATTACTGGGACCTGTGCTTGGCCAATATGTCCTATCTGGTGAGGCAATTGCCATGCTTGTCAGAGTGAGCAGAATGGGCAATCATGGGTGATCTCCACAAGTTGTTGATGGATGACAGGCAGCTGGAACTGCTAGGCTATGTGCCACAAAGCCTGGTAGCCATGATGTCTGCTTTTCTTGTTAAGCCATTTTGCCATTTCTCAGTTCTCAGTAGTAAAACTTCAGACCTTTGCCAGAGTATCTGCCTCAACATTACAGAAAAAGGTGTTAAGGGAGTGAGCAAGGTTATGATAGCTACCTGTCATCACTAGCAGATGTCCCATATGTCTTTCCATAGATCTTTCCCCACAGAGGGTAGCCCACAATTGTTCTTGTTTCTATATTGCCATCCAGATGATAAGGCTTTTCTATACTGCCCAACTATCAGTACAAATTGTTAATGTGTCCTTGGGCTCTTGTACTGTAACCATGCATATGGCTCTTAGTTCAGCCTACTGACTGCTCTGCATGGTGCCTGTTTCCCACCAGATAGCATCAGTGCTCGGCTGCACAGTCAAGGCCATACACATGGAAGGCTGTCCACTAGCCAAACCATCCATGTACCATGCATTTTCTGGAACAGTTCTTGGGCCCTTTCTGGTGCACACTTCAATGGCCACTTTGCAGACAGGATTTTGGGCAAAGGGATCTTCCATGTAAGACACTGGGCCTAAGATCTCATGCATTTCAGTACTTAATTGACTAGAATTAAAGACACTGAGTTTTAGCAGGTAAGCTTTCCAGTTTGTTAAGGTACATAATTGTATACTACCAGAGCAAAGCTTTTTCCCAGTATCTGCAAACCACCGATGGATAGGGATGGCAGTCTTCAGAATGATCAGAAAATTTGGGTTAATCCCTCCACTTGCAACAAGATGTGGTATGCTGCATATAGCTGCTTTTGTGAGGGGATTTATCAAAATTTGACCCGTTTCCACAACTGTGACCAAAACTGAAAAGGTACACATTTAGAATGTTGCCTTTGCCACAAACCCCACCCAAAGCCAATATTGGTGCTGGCCAAATCCAATTCACAGGGTAAGTCATGGTCTACCCCCTTACTACTTGAGCCTGTGCTAAATGCTTTTTTTCCTTCTTCAAAAGCAGCCTGCTGGGAGTACTCCCACTCCCATGTATGAATTTTACTGATTAGCATATGCAATGATTTTAATATTTGAACAAATGTAGTCATCTTGTAAATTAAAAGTTTGACATGTAGAAATTGAAACTTGGCCTAGTGTTATACACTGCCTAAGAAATACCTCCTGAAAGCTTCTTTGTTGCTCAAATGTGGCCTCTCTCTAAGCCAAATTCAGCATGTAAATGCATTACCTCAATCGCACCCCCCCACCCCCAGTGTGGGGCATGACTCCTGGGGATAAGTCTCCCTTGCACTGAAGGATTATTACCAAGCACCAACTAGTCATGCATTTGGAAAAAAACCTTGAACAAAATGGAAAAATATTAAATACAAATAAGTTTGATGGCTAAGAGATTTCTAAGTGAGTCTGGAGGTCATCCAGAGGTTATGCTTATGCATATATTAGGAGGATCTCATTGATTGCCACAGTAAACAGTGTCTCAAACAATGGGGCTGCTAAGGGTTCTAGAGATATCTAGACACTATAGGCCTTACTTTGGAATTTCTGCTCCCCAGGGTAACAGATTTAGACTCATTTATAGTTTCCCTACACATGACTCCTCTGCCCCTTTTATTTGAACCTGTAATTAGCACTATTCTTGTTAAATGTATGTCCCAGAGACTTAAATCTTTGGTCTCTTTATGTGCCAGTTGAACTCGGAATCTCAGTAGAGTTGCAACACTTACTCTTTACTTCATTGGATTCACACAACACAACTAACAAAGAGATGATGATGGACAATGCCCATCCCAAGGAACAGAGAGTGTCTGCAACTGCAAGCAAAATAGTTCCATCCTTCTTCCCCATGGGATTTAAACCCCCTTTCAATTAGAAACAGAGTGGGCATCCCCATCCCAGCATCCTTAAGTTTGGAGAATGAACAATGGACTAATGTAGACAAATTATTATTCTAATATAGACATTATTATAGCAATGGAAGAAAATTTATCATTGGAATAAAACAGTGGCCAGCAGAGGTTCTGAGGGGAGGGAGAGCAAAAAACGGGTGTCACATGGGGAAATTTTGGGGACATTGGAATTGACCTGCTTGACATTGCAATAATGGATACAGGCCATTATACATTGTGTCATAACCTATAAAATTGTCTGGGGTAGTGTGTAAACTATAGTCCAGGGTTAGTAGCAATGCTTCAGTAAGTGTTCATCAATTCTAACAAATGTCTCACACTAATGAAATATGTTGTTTATGTGGGAAAGTGTGGGAGAGGGAGGGATTGGGGCATATGAGAATCATTTATATTTTTTATGTAACATTTATGTAATCTAAACCTTTAATGCATTAGTGGGGCTTATTCCAGGATTACAATGTTGTGTTTTTCCTCAAAATCAACCATTTATATCAAATATTTACCTGTGTGTGAGAAAAATCATGGTCAAGTCAATTGGTGGAGAAAAATATTTAACTAAATTGAGAAACCTCTTAGAAATAGAACTATAATCAATAAGGAATTTTAAGAAACTTCCTCAATCTTATGAAAAGCTGATGACAGGCATCTTTTACAATTTTGCTCCTTATATGATATACCTAATTTTCAATGATTGCTTTCAATAACAAAGGATTCTCTGAATTTTTGGCATATGACTCCCTTGAAAATGTGATGCAAGTGTGTAACCGTATGACAAAAAGAGAAAAATGCTTCTTATCCAAAATATTGCAATCGATGTCAGTGTTTTGATTACCCAGAAACCTCATATGTTAAACAGGGCTGAAAGGCTGTTATTACTGTGGCAAGAATGACAGGAAAATTGCTTTAGAGATCTCAGTTAACTTCCTTCTTCATAAGTGACTCTTAATTCTTTTTATGTTTGCAAATAAAAATTTGTTACTAAGGTAGATCTCTGAATTTTGTTATCATGATTTCACAAATCAATTATTTGATATATCCAATTAAACTTAAAATAGTGCAACAGCAGGCAATAAAGTAGAATTTGTGGTGAGAAAAGTATACCAGTATTAAGTTGGATTTAAAACTGAATATATTAATGAAATTTTAAGTATACCATTATGAAATGCTGTCAATAAAATTCAACATTGGACCAAAAGAACACATTTAAGCATGAAAACCTGTCAACTGTAAGAAGAAATTATTTTTAAAAGCTTATTAAAAAATAAAATTAATTGTAAACCCCAAAATATGTGGAAATATAAACCTCATATAGAACATGTGTCATATAACTTAGAGATAAAGAAAAGAAATTAAGAGATAACAAAAGTATCCTCATAATGATGTTTCAATTTGTAAAGAATTACTAATTTATATGCAGCTAATTATATGACAAAAATTACAATTATGTGGTGAACTTACAAATAATAATCAATATTTGGGTGAAATAGCTAAATTATTAAATATTATAAATATGTTAATAATTGAGGAACCTGGCTCTTGGCCAAAATCTTATGTGTGATCATTCAGCCCTCACTATAGGAAATTACAAAGCTTTGCTGGCAGCCTCATGAAAGAAAGCTGCCCTCCCCACATCAGGCATGATGTATGGTTGGTGCATTACAGTTTTCTGAACGGAGTTCCAGTCATACACTCAGGAGTCCCTCATCCAGTCATGCTTATACACATTTGTGTTTTAGTCTAGATGCCTCCATGTAGGGAACTCCTTATCTAGGGCCATGACAGATATACTTCCCTGGTGCCACAGCCAAGACCTAATTGGGGGCACTTGGCTGTGTCAATCTTCCCCATTCTGAGTGCTTATCTAATATTAGGCCTTTTCTCTGTCTTTCCATTTACCTTCCTCCCCAGTCAGTAAAAGAGGCAGAAGATTTTTGATCAGGGCTCCTTGGCAGTAAGACAATCTCCTCCATTTGCATTGTTTGTCATCTGACCCTGCCCAGTGCTCCAAAAAACAGAGAATAATTACCTTTTATCTTTTGCTTATTGATAGCACTGACATAAGGTGCACAAAGGTTTTATTTTTATTTTTAGTTTAACTCTTTGTGATAATTGACCATCTTAATACCAGGCGGCTGGACATATTGGCACGGTAACCGGATTGGTTGATTGAACATGTCCTCAGTTTTTCCCCTTCAATCACTCTCCTACCCATAAAATAGTCCTGCTATTTACATGCACTGTGATGTGCTTTCAAAATTTCTATTCATTTCCAAAGATTTACAAACAACCTTTTTACCAATTCTGAACAGATTAACCCTCAGGTTTTCATTCTTTACCCTCACTCTATTTTCTAGTGACCTATATTCTAATTTTTAACTCCATGAGTTTAAAGAATATATTTACTTCAAAATAGCACAATCATACAGTATTTGTTCTTTTATGTCTGGCTTGCTTCACTCAACATTATGTCCTCCAGTTTGACCCATGTTTTCATGTGCTTCTTCACAACTTCATTTTTTCTTATAGCTGCATAGTATTCCATCATTTGTATACACCACAATTGGTTTTTCCATTCTTTGGTTGATGGACACCAGGGTTGTTTCTATCTTTTGGCAGTGATGAATAACACTGCCATGAACATTGGTATGCAGATGTCTGTTTGTGTCACTGTTCTCAGTTCTTCTGGGTGTGTACCTAGTAGTGGTATTGCCAGGTCTCGTGGCAAGTCTATAATCAATTTCGTTAGGATTGCCAAACAGTCCTTCACAGTGGCTGTACCATTCTACATTCCCATCAACAGTGAATAAGAATTCCTATCTCTCCACATCCTCTCCAACACTTGTAGTTTTCTGACTTTTTAATAGCGGTTATTTTAATAGGTGTGAAGTGCTATCTTATTGTAGGTTGGATTTGCATTTCCCTAATCACTTCTGATCTTGAACATTTTTTCAGGTGTTTTTTTTTTGCCATTGGTATTTCTTCTTTGGACAATTGTCTGTTCAAGTCTTTAGCCCATTTTTAAATGAGGTCTTTGGTCTTTTTATTGTTGAGATGTAGGATCTCTTTATATATCATGAATATTAAACCCTAATTGGATATGTGATTTCCAAATATTTTCTCCCATTGAGTGGGCTGCCTTTTCACTCTTTTGACAAAGTCCTTTGAGGTGCAAAAGTGTTTAATTTTGAGGAGACCCATTTATCTAGTTTTTCTTTTGTGGCTTATGCATTGGGTGTAAGATTTAAAAAAAACTGCTGCCTACCACAAGACATGAAGATGCTTTACTACATATTTTTCTAGGAGTTTTATGGTTGCCGCTTTTATATTTAGCTTCTTGGTCCATTTTGAGTTAATTTTTGTATAAGGTGTGAGATAAGGCTCCTTTTTCTTTCTTTTGGATATGGATATCCAGTTCCAACACTATTTGTTGAATAGACTGTTCTGGCTCAGCTTGGATGGCTTGACAGCCTTGTCAAAATCACTTGTCTCTAGATATGAGGGTCAATTTATGAGTTCTCAATTTGGTTCCATTGGACAATGTGTCTGTCTTTATGCCAGTACCATGGTGTTTTAAGTACTTTAACTAAGTAATATATGCTCTAAAGCCAGGAAGTGAGAGTCCTCCAACTTCATTCTTCTTTTTAAAGATATTTTTAGCCATTCAGAGATCCTTACCCTTCCAAATAAATTTGATAATTAGTTTTTCCATTTCTGCAAAAAAGGCCGAAAAGGGATGTTGCTAGTATTTGCTCAATGATGTTCTCTATGACTAGCACAAGTACAATTAGCTCTGTGCCTCCCAATGAACCTGGGAATAAAGTGGAAAACCCTGCGAACTATGACCTTAAATTTTTGGTTAGTCTGAAGTCCCTTTGTCTACAATGGATTTTGAAGACCCTATAACACAATCCGGGTTCATGGGGAAATAGGGGAGATTTGTACTACATGGACCTTTTGTATACTGGTGCCTAGGTAACTGGAATCCCAGAATGAGGGAGAAACAGGTAATGCTTTCTAGGTTTGGATTTGAATAGTCCCCACTATTGAATGCATTATTATTGTATATTTCTATTTTCTGTGTGCATTCCCAATCACCTTTACTCCTAAAACCTGATAGGAATTGCTTTATTGAAAGTCTTTACACTTACCTGAATCATGGGCTGTGGCTAATAACCTGAACATTCAGCCAGGCCACTGGCTAGCCTCAGAATGGTATTTAAAACAGTAACTCCTCCCTTGGGAACAAGATTTTGAATCAAAATTGGCTCTAGTTATAAAGAGTTTTTAATGTATATGGATGCTCACCAGAAAGGCCTCTACACACTCAAAGGGGGATATAACCAATGAGAAGACCATCCTTGTCAGTAACATATGGAATCTGAATTATTATTCACTCCAGAGAAAAGAAATCTGTCTCTTGGATGCATGAGAAGATGCCCTATAGGAATTTAGACACCATCCTACACTTTGCCTACATTCACAGATTGCCACTATCAACAGAAGACAATGAAACATATGGAAAAGTTGTGACAGCTACTAAAGTTATTGGCCAGGGACAGTTCCCACTAGCCAATGCCCCAGGGAGTTCCTGCCATAGAGTATCTTTGGCTTCTCATCACATCCAGTGCATTTCGTTGGACCCTATCTGCAGTTGACATTGTCTTTTAGTTTGGCTTAACATTCCACAGACTTGAACCATTCTATATAGGTCCTACAAGACTACATTTGTTTACTGTTTTGGTTTCCTGAGCACATTACATCTGAAAATGTTTCTGGGTTTTCAGCCTAAGCTATAAATCAATGGATCCAATTAAAAGTCATATAAAGAACTCCCCAAAGTACAGTGTTGTTTAAGCACTGTAGTGGATATTTAAAGAACAAACTTACATACCTGATGAGAGGGAATATGATAATCTCAGCTTGGGCTAAAAATATACAGTGAGAAGTCTGGAGTATAAATGCAGCAATTCCCAAATAGGTACATTTGTGCCACATGTTTGATCAAGCTGTCTACCCCTTCCTTTGATTATATAGGCTTCTTTTATAATTATTGATACCTCAGTCTCTGTAGGGTCTTGCAAGTGTCTTCTATTCTCTCTGACCACTTCCTGAAGACTAAAAGAGCTGTTAGATCATGATAACTATCAAACAGCAAGAGGTGGAAGTAAGTAACTACTCTATTTTTCACCTTGCTTACAGAGCATGGATATTTGCTTACAAAGACCTTGAAAACAATGGCTGTAAATTTGAGGTCTCCTACTCACTTTTTCCTTCAGGTCATCTTGTCACTTTTCCCCAATAGCCACATAATGAATATCAGTACTTAGAATAGAAAATTTTATGCAACCACAATAGGCTCCATGCCAAAAGATTTGAGGTCTATCCCCTGGCAGAGGAATAAGTGCACTGTTCTTGCCCATTGCAGTTGATAGGGAGGATTCACAGTGATAAAGACTTAAGCATATTCAATTGTGTGAGCCACAATATGGAAGAGAGGAGAGGAGACTCCATCTTTTCTTCACTCACTCCCATGGACTAGACTGTGTGATTCCTTCCTCACCAAGGTGGTTGGTATTCTTATTCCAGGTACTTGCCACCAATGAAATATGTCACTCACTGCCAACATTTTACAGACAAATATGTAACTACTGTGACATTGAATAACACAAATTGACATTTAGCCAACCATGGAGTTTTCTATTACCTGAATTTACCTAACCTCATTAATCTGAACCTGATGCAATGTCACCTTGGACTCTGATAGTTCAGAAATGAAATGCCTCCCTGAATATCAACTCACTTCTTTCAAAACAGGGATAACTAGAATACTTGGAAAAGGGGGTCAAGAAACACTGTTGGAGCTATTTTGACTATGAGAATAATTGCCTTCTTCTTCCTACACTTGCCCTATCCTTAAAATATTTTGTTGTGTTATGACTGTGAGGGTCATCCAAATAGAAAAGATTGAGTGGAACCTGTCATTGAGATTTGCTGAGATTATTAAAGTTATTTCTTCAGCTTTGGAGGCACAACCAACTAGCTTCAAATCCTTGGCCTGTGTACTGCTATATAACTGCATAGCTCACAATTTTCCACTGTTCAGCCAGGAAGCATTCTGTGCTATTAACAAATCTTGTTCTTCCTGGATCAATGAAACTGGCAAAGTAGAAAGTCCATTATAAGGCTTGTCAGAATTCCTCCTGGCTCTTTAGAGTATGCCCTAATGGGATATGGGTCATCTTTACTGGTGTGGCAATATCTGGGCCTCATGAATGTGTTTACTTTTCCACAAAGGCCTGATTGTCCTTCTTGAACTGACTTTAATCATAGGCTTGGTCTGCTGCTACATCAGACTGATTAACTGCTTATAGTCAAAACCCCTCAATGTCTGACACATTCAAGTCCATGATTGAGTTGTCTATGCTTCTCACTTGGGCCCTGAAAAAAACAAGGGACTCTAGCTCCAGGGGTAATTCTTATGTGTGATACTTCTAGCCTCATCATAGGCAATTGCAAGGCTTTGACTAGCAGGACTCATGAAGGAAAGCTACTCTCCCGTAGCAGACATGGTTGCACAGTCAGTGTGTTGCAGTTTTCTGGAAGAAGTTTTCCTCAAGAAAGAAGACCTCCTGGGACAGCCATATTCATATGCATATGTTCATTCCAATACTAGGTACCTTCATTCAGAATCCTAATTATTGAGGGGACATCATTGAGACATTTATTCCCACTTTGACTCAGTATTTTCCACTCTCTGACCTTCCCCATTTTATACTCTTTACTCCTCTAGGGACATAAAATGGAAGTAGACTCTTGTTTTGTGCCCTTAAGAAGTAATACAACATGAATAAAATGAACACACTACAGATCTCTTGAACGCTTTGTTTAGATGGGAAAACTAGTATCACAAAATAAAGGAAGTGTTATGGATGCTATAAATATAATAATTAAAATGAATCAACTTGGCATAGACAGGGAGTTCCATAGCAGAGAATCGTGCAATATTTGTAGAAGAAATTATTATTAATTCAAATCACAGGAATGCACATGTTTTGGATTGATAAATATGATAGAATGTAGTGAGAAAATTTAAGGGAGAAAGAACTCTTTTTGTTGTGACCATAAACGGAAAAATATCCTGGGGTACACAAAGAACTAAATGAAGCTTATACAGCTGGATTATTGAATGGAGACCAAAAGGAGCCAGAAATAAGAACAGGAAGTTCTACCAAGATTTGCAAATTAATCCCAAACTCTAAAGCAATAAAATAAAAACAATAAGGATATTATCCTTAAATAAGGATAGCTACTCAAACTCCCAGGGCTAAAATACATTATTCTGGATAATCCTATGAATGGACAGATACCTGGATGAATGAAACCATCTGTCAGATTGGGTGTTTAACATGTAATGATCTTCTTTCTATAATCACATCTCTGATCTGTAAACTAGAAAATTTGTTTCAATGAATTGTTTTTCTGAGAACATTATTTCAACACTTCTCAATATCCCAGAGTATATTTTTCTTCATTATATATTCATTACTATGAATCAGCATACTTATAATATTTTTTCATATGTATTATTTCTATTAGAAATATTTTAATCAGATTTATTGATATATATTCATAAAATATACAGTCCATCCAAAATGTAACATCAAGGATATGTGATATAATCTCGGAATTGTGGATTCATCCTTTGAATAATTATTCGGTTGTTTTCATTTCTCCAATAATAAAAATAATAATAATAACAAATAAAACAAAAATACCCCAGACAAACAAAAACTTTACCCCGTAATAATCACCTCTCAATCTTTCTATCATTTCCCCTGCCATTCATGGCTGCTATTCTATTTCCCTCTATCAAATTTATTTGTATTATATTTTGTATAGATGGAGACAAAAATATGTAGTACCCTTTATCTAGTTTCTTTCACTTAGTATACTTCCTTTTTTACTTTTAATGACAGATTACTAATATATTACTGTCCATGGTTGTATTTTTGCCTGATATTAACATCTTGTAACATTAACGTACATTTGTTCTGCTTCAAAGAAAAACAGTATTGTATATGAAATATTACCCATATTCACATTTCACATGAGGTTTTGCTATGCTATACAGTCGCATGTTACCTATTTTAGGGTTCCTTCTAGTATTACACATAACCATATAATTTCCCTTTCAACCACTATCATACCTATGTATTAGCACTCCTAGTTACAAACACTATGATGTGCTTTGATCATTTATATTCATTTCCAAAGATTTACAAACAATGTTGTTACCAATTCTTCACAGATTAAACCTCAGCTTTCCATTCTCTAATGTCATTCCATTTTCTGGTGTCCTACATTCTAGTTATTAACTCCCTGAATTTGCACAATTTGTTTATCCATTCATCAGTTGATGGAAACCAGGTTTGTTTCTATCTTTTGGTGATTGTGAATAATGCCACCATGAACATCAGGGTGCAGGTATCTGTTCATGTCACTGATCTCAGTTCTTCTGTGTATATATTTGGTAATGGTATTGCTGGGTATTTCCAAACAGTCTTCCACAATGGCTGTACATTTCTGCCTTCCAAATCACAGTAAATAAGAGTTCCTACCTCTCCACATCCTCTCCAACATTTGTAGTTTTGTCTTTTTAATTGCGGTCATTCTAATTGCTGTGAAATGTATCTCATTGTAGCTTTGTTTTGCATTTCCCAAATATCTACTGATGTGTAACACTTTTCATGTGTTTTTTCACCATTGTATATCTTCTTTGGACAAATGTTTCTTCAAGACTTTTGCCCATTTTTTAATTAGGTCATTTGTCTTTTTATTGTTGAGTTGTAGAATCTTTTTATATATCATGGAAATTAAATATGTATCAGATATGTGATTTCCAAATATTCTCTCCCATTGAGTCTGCTGCATTCCCACCCTTTTGACAAAGTGTTTTGAGTTGTAAAAGTGTTTAATTTGAGGATGTGCCATTTATCTATGTTTTTTCTTTTTTTGTTTGAGATTTGAGTATTAGGGTTAAGAGTCTCACACCTTCTAGATCTTGAAGATGTTTCCCTATATTTTCTTCTAGTTGATTCATAGTCCTGGGTTTTGTATTTAGGTCTTTAATCCATTTTGAGTTGATCTTTGTAAAGGGAGTGAGATAGGGGTATTCCTTCATTCTTTTGGTTATGGATATCCAGTTCTCCTAGCACCAATTGTTGAAGAGTCTGTTTTGTCCCAGTAAGGTCGACTTGGTAGACTTGTCAAAAACCAGTTGACCGTAGATGTGAGACTCTATTTTGTAAATCTCAATTCAAATCCATTGATTAATATGTCTATCTTTATGCCAATGTCATTCTGTTTTGATCCTGTTACTTTGCAATATGTTTCAAGGTCAGGCATTGAGAGACCTCCTACTTTGCCCTACTTTTTTAGGATGTCTTTTACTTTTTGGGTATCAATTCTCTTCCAAAGAAATTTGGCAATTACCTTTTCTATTTTTATAAAGTAGGGTGTTAGAAACTTGATTGGTTTTGCATAGAGTGTATAAATCAATTTTGGTAGGATTGACATCATCACAATATTAAGTCTTCCATTCCATGAACATGGAATTTCTTTCCATTTTTTAGGTTTTCTTTGATTTTTATTAGCAATATTTAGTAGTTTTCTGGATACAGGTCATTTACATCTTTAGTTAAAGTTATTCCTAGGTATTTGAGTCTTTTTCTTGCTACAGTAAATGGAATTTTTTCCTGATTTCCTCCTCGGTTTTTCAATACTAGTGTATAGAAACATTTCAGATTTTTGCATGTTGATCTTGTATCCTGCCACTTTACTGAACCTGTTTATTAGCTCAAAATGTTTTTACGTAGATATTTAGAACTAGAAATTCTTGTACAAGTTAAATAATACTGAGGACAGTGGGCATCCTTATCTTTTTCCTGATATTAGAGAGAATGCTTTCAACTCTGCCCCATTGAGTACGATGTTGGCTGTGCATTTTTCTCATGTATACTTTATCATATTAAAGAATTTTCCTTCCATTCCTATCGTTAGAAGTGTTTTTTTTTTTATCAAGAAATGATGCTAGTTTTTGTTTAATGCATTTCTGCATCAATCAAGATGATCATATATTTTTTCCCTCCAATTTGTTATTGTGGTACATCACATTAATTGATTTTCTTGTGTTGAACTGGACTTGCATACCAGGAGTCAATTCCACTTGATCATGGAGTGAAATTCTTAGTTGGATTCTTTTTGCAAGTACTTTGCTCAGAAATTTTGCATTTATGTTCATTAGAGAAATTGGTCTATATTTTTCTTTTCTTGTAGGGTCTTTTCTTGCTTTGTATTAGGGTAATATTGATTTCATAAAATATGTTGGGTAGTTTTCCCTCCTCTTCAATTTTTGTAAAGTTTGAATGGATTGGTTTTAATTCTTCTCAAAATGCTCTGTAGAATTCACCTGTGAAATCATTTGGCTTTGGACTTTTCTTTGTTGGGAGATTTTTGTTGATGATTCAGTCTCTTTAAATGTGATTGGTTTGTTGAGTTCAGGTGTTTTTTGCTGAGTCAATGTAGGTATTAGTGAAGTTCTAGGAATTTGTCCATTTCAAGTAGCTTGTCTAATTTGTTAGCATACAGTTTCTCATGAAATCTTCTTATGAACATGGTTATTTCTGTGGGTTCAATGATAGCTTTCTCCCTTTCAATTCTGATTTTATTCATTAGCATCTTTTCTCTTTTTTATTTGTTTGTCTAGCAAAGGCTTTGTCAATTTTATTGATCTTCTCAAAGAACCAGCTTTTGGTTTTGCTGATTTTCTCTATTTTTTTTGTTCTAAATTTCATTTATTTCTACTCTAATCTCCATTATTGTTTTCCTTCTGCTTTCTCTGGGTTGTGTTTGTTGTTCTTTTTCTGGTTCAGAGGTTCAATTTCGTCTTTTAATTTAGCTCTTTCTTCATTTTAATATAGGCATTTAGGGCTGTAAATTTCCCTCAGCACAGCCTTCAAGGTATCCCCTAATTTTTGACAAGTTGTGCTCTCATTTTCATTCATCTTGAGATATCTACTAATTTCCTTACTATTTCTTATTTGACCCACTGATTGTTTAGAAATGTGTTGTTTGGCCTTCACACATTTATGAGATTCCTCTCTCTTGACTGTTATTGATTTCCAGTTTCATTTCATTATGTTCTGTGAAAGTGCTTTGTATAATTTTAATCTTTTTATATTTATTCAGACCTGGATTGAGACCCAACGTATGGTCTATACTAAATAAAGATCCATGAGTATTTAAGAAGAATGTATTCCTCACAAATTTGGGATGTGACATTCTGTTTCATTTATCATATTGTTTAAGTTCTCTCTTGTTTGCTCATCTTGTGTCTCATTGTTTTAATGATGTGAGTGGTGTGCCTCATGTGTATTGGGTCACCCTGATTAGATGCATAATCAAATGTGAGAGAAAGCATAAACTAGCACATAACTGCCATGCGGAAGAAATAAATCCTAGTGAAGTTCAGGGTCCTCAAAAAGCCTTCTGTTAAGAAGTTATATAAGTTGAGTCATGAAGGAAGAGGAAATTCACTATGTACCTAAGGTAAAAGAAAAAATCCAAATAGAGATTCAGTGTGTGTGTGTACATATATATACATTGTTAAAATATTTTCTCTTACTATGTAAAGCAGGGGATGAAGACTTTTCTGCACTCTACTCTTCATGCCAAATATCTCATGCATCTTTTATTTATTGAATTAAACCATGTTGCTTTCAAACTAATTTAATTATATTTAGTGCCTGTTTAGTTGTCACCTTAATATTTATTTTTGACATATCACAGCATTTTACATGAATTCTAGCATTTCTTGTCCATCATAGTATTCCTTTATTTTTTTAATGCAAAAAAGTGTGTTTTTTAAAAAACACTCCCCAGTGTTGGGTTAGAGGGCTTAATAACACTCATAAGTGACATGTAAGCCTAATTTTTATGCATATGTAATTATTTTAAGATAAAAAAGAGACTCTTATATTGGAGTTTTTGAGAAGTTTACAAGGTAGGCTTTCTGGGCATAAAATTATAAGGGTTACTTGGACAATAATGTCTCCTTCTGATAATTAGGATTTGATTCTGAAATCCTAAAATATTTGCTTCCATTTCCCTAAACTAATATGCTATATATCAAGTAGTTTAATTTGAACATTTACACCATCAAAGTCAATAATTCTCATTGTGAGACTATTAAAATGTCCCTATATTTATGTGATTGGGAGTTAGTCTTTAGTTTTTTGAAATGTTCCTTTCACCTGGTATTTTCTGGCTATTGATATTATCACTTCATAGTGGAGATTCTGACTCCATGTCTGATAAGCAAGCAGATAATTACCAGGAGACCCTGAAATAAGATCACCTGTTCTATGACTCAGTGCCTCCATTTCTAGGAAAGCACCTTGGGACTCATTCATTAAAATATAGCTTTTAATAAGTTATCTTCTGAAAAAACATTAATAATGGGGTAAGTTTTGAATGGTGAAACTAATGTTAGTATTTGTGAAGCATTATTTAACATAGGGCATTTTTAGGGCATTAGAATTGTTTTGCATGATCTTGCAATAATGGATACAGGCCATTTTAAATTTCACCAAAATTTATAAAAAGTGTACGGTCAAAAATACAAACCATAATGTAAATCATTGACCATGTTTAGTAGCAACACTTCAATATATGTACATTAATTGTAACAAATGTGCTGTCTACCTGTATAATGTTATTAATAAGGGAGAGGGGAAAGGGTGAAGGATTTTGCATAAATGGGAATCCTCTATATTCTGTATGTGACTTCTCTGTAATCCAAAGATTCTTTGAAGATAAAATGAAAAAACTAATACACTTGGGGAATATACAGAAGAAAATTCCAATGTACATACAAGACAACAGAACTTACGGTAATTAAAGACACAATGTCAAAAATATTATAATTTCAAATTTTTTCAATTTTTTGTATTTTATTTATTTTTAAAAATATCATTATTATTTCATTTTATTTTTAATTTTATTTGTTTATTTTGTTGGTTTCATTTTTGAAGAAATTTTGGGTCACAACTATGGGAGGGGAGGAGCATTGGTGTGTCATTTCTGTGATAGGGGATACATGGGAGGAGGTTCACCCAGGGCATACCATTAAGGCATACAAATGTGTTCAAATGTTCATGTCGTATTGCCATGGAGGGTTTTAGGCATCCGGTTTCTGGGATGTCCTTTATCAATGTCTGGGAGTACTTTTTTTGCATCTGCACCTTTTTTTAATATATTCATAAAATTTATAAAGGACTACAGTAAGAGGGTTAAGATCCACCCTGGCATATACTTTACTAAAGTAATCTAATTAAAGGGCCCTTATCTCAAGTAATCAAAACTCCCCAACTATATTAGGTTCACAGGCAAAGGAATGATTTAATTTAAAAACATAATTTCCTGGGATCCACAAAAGAATTGAACTACATTACACCCTCTGGAAATCCAAAATATATGTTCTTTCCATATGAAAAGTGCATTCATTCTATTACAATATTTCAGAAGCATTAAATCATTTCAGTAACAGTATTAAGTATCAAGTCTCAGCAAAATCAGTTATAGGTGTGGTCTTTCACAATTCCTCCAGCTGTGGAATTCTGAAAGAGAGAAAACAATTATCTGCTTCCAATATTTAAAGGAAGTACAGTCATAAGAGAATTCTCATTGCCATAAGGAAAAACTGGAAGGAAAACAGGGGTTGAGTCACCCAAACAGTTTCAAACACCTGCTTTTGTTGTCATCTTTTGGTTCCAGATGAGTAGCAGCCCCACCTTTTCCTAAGGCTTACCCAGTGGCCATGTTCTTAACTCCACCATTCTCAAGCAACTGGGTGGTGGCTGAAATCCAGGCCTCACCCTCCAAGAATACCTAGTTGATTCACAGACTCTCCCTAATCTCCAGGTCACAGGCTTAACCTTTTTAGGACAGTAGGGTGGCAGCCATTCTCTCCTCAATCCCTGGGGAATATACTCTACACTCTCTGAAATCTGGGACTTTCAGTCACTTTCAGAGAATAACTCTGGCATTTAATAATGAATTATAAGAATTCCCTGATCTGGCCCACTGGTTTGTACTCTACATTTCTCCACATAGCCAACATTGTTTCACTGCTTCTGATCAACTTGTGTATTATCCTAATTCTGCCTTAACAAACTAGGTGATTTTTAAAAGAAGAAATTTATTGTTTCCAGGTTACTGGCTACTTGCTTTACCTAGACTTGTGACAGCATAACTCCAAGCTTTGCCTTTTTACACATAGCTTTCTCCCTTGTGATTCATTGTGTCTCTAAATGTTCTTCTTCTTATAAGTACAGCAGTCATATGGAATTAGACTCCATCCTGAATCAGTTTTGCTTTGCCTTAAATTATATCTTCAGTGGCCATGTTTTATAATAAGATCACATTCAAAGGACTTCAGAGTAGGACTCCAAAAAATATTTTTACATGGCACAACTCAACCCACAACAATGTTTTTCATGATTTTTGCCTGAGGACTTTAACAATATTAGGTTGCTTACACATAGAGTTTCCCACAAATCCTCCCAAGCTTATTTGCTTACTTTCACCAGATATTGATTTTCCTGTATCACCTTCTCAGTGAACCCATTCATAATTGCTATTTTAATTTCATACTTTCCATCCCTTCTTCCTGTTATTTTATTCTCCTTGTCAGTTGCCAGTATCTAAAATAATTTGTAATTATGTTACTATATATAATTTTTATCTTCCCTACAAGAATATGATTTATTAGAACAGTGATTTTGTCTGTATCTAGTCATACTTGCAGATATTAGCACTTCCTCACAAATTTAGTCACCAAGTAAATATCTCTGGACTCAGTAAAGAAATGAAGAGGGTCATAATAATTAGTGGGAGGGGAGCATTTTGTGCATCTCAACAAACATCTCCAATGACCACTTTGACAGAAAAAGGCTTACATCTACCCATGGCCAATGCAGTAGGAGAAGGTGCAGCAATAGCAGCAAATGTGTCAAGTTTCCACATAGTGAAAATGGAGGAAAGGTTACAGGTGTAGGAGAGAAGATCTGCCCTGAGGTGGTAGGAGCACAGCAGCAATTCTGCGTACTACAGAGGTGTAGATGTTGAGAAATAGCAGAACTAGTGCATTCTTCCTGGTGTTAGTTGTGACACCATATTCCCAAGAAATGATTGTGATATGTATATGTGTGGTAAAATGAAAGAAGGAGTGGTTTCTGACTGTTCTGGCCCCAAATAATTATTAAAAAATAGTATTTTATGCCAGTGGAAGGAAACCATGATCATAGAGCTGCAATTCCAGATTTCCAGATGCTATAGAGGGAGAAAGAGGCAAGGTATCTTTATCAGATTGCCTATTTCAATCAACCCTCAAACAGGACCTTTTTCTTTAATAATAGGCTTTCTTGGTTTTTCTCTCCACCTGGACACTGAGTGTACTAGAAATTTGCCCCAGGGGCCAAGAACCTTTCATATAATGGTCATTAAAATCGATGAATATTTCTTGACTTTTTGTGGATAAGTCAATCAATAAGTGATCTTTCTAGCTTTCCAATGCCCCATTTACCCATGTTGTTTCTGAGGGTATTTTGCTTAACACTCTTATGTAAATTGGATTATATCTATCTACACATGACTTCTGTCTAATCATTTCTGAGTACTAGATTCTAAATTCCTCTGGAGTCTAAGAGAATCTTTCAATTTTCTTTGTCCTGGAATGAATATATGAGGACATTAATCCATGAGGTGGGGTTGACCCAGGTGGCAGAGTAAGATGCTCTAGAATGTCTTTTTCCCACTGTTTTGAATAAAGGAAATACAGCATTAAAAATGATATGAAAAACTCATGGTACCTTTGCTTATCCACCCTCCATACTCACCTCACTGCAATATGGATCCAATCTGTGCTCCAGTTATATGGACCTGACCTGTAACAGAGATTGCAAGTAGTTTCAGTTTCCTAGGCTGATTATAGCAGATTCTGTGAAATGGATTGTCTTTAAGCAATGGGAAATTATTATCTTACAATTCGAGGTTGTGAGAATGTCCAAATCAAGCCATTATCTAAGTGATGCTTTCTCCATGAAGACTAATTGATGGTAATCCTTGGTTCCTCTAACACATGGTAGGCACATGGCTGCATCTGTTTGACTTTCCCTTATCTTCTTGGTTCTGTTAATTTTAACTTCCTGTTCTCATAGCTTCTCTTTCTCTCTGTCTCTGACTCTCTCTCTCTCTCTCTCTCTATCTATCTCTATCTCTATCTCTCTCTCTTTCCTCTCATCATTCATTTTATAAAAAGACTCCAGTAAGAGGATTAGGACCCATCCTTATTGAGGTGGGTCACACCCTAACTGAAGTCTCCCTATCAAAAGGCCCTATATCCAATGGGTTTAAATCCACAAGAATGGGATATTTTTAAGAATATATTTTTTGTTGTACATACAACTTTAAACTATCACACAGAGTAATCCTATGTGTCTATGTGCATACTAGGTTGCTGCTCTGTCCCTGTCAATATATTGTGACATCCTGAATAAGGAAAATCCTCTTGGGTTTGTCCTCCCAGTACTGATTCTGTAGACATGAATAGATTGCTGACAGCTAAAGCAGTGTAAGAAACAATTAAGTTACAGTGGCCTGGAACAAAAGAGTATGTGCTTCCTATATTATAAAGCATTCAGAAGAGGGTGATATTCTATTTCATGTGGAGTGGAGGGGCCATTTCTATTAATGGGGTAATTCCTAAGACCTTGAGTAAGCACAAGCCCAGGACAGGATGCAGGCTCAAAACAGACAGAGTGGACTCTGCACTAAACATTCTCTTCAGGGATAATATCACTATAAGAGGGCTATACATTGAAGGAGAGTACTAGCCAACAGAGAGCCAAATGGCAGCATCTGTTTGTTGTTTCTTTTAGCTATTGGCACTCAAGGTAATCATTGTCTCAACACTAACTGGATAAAAATTTAAGAACCAGACAGTTGATGGACTATATCCCAGAATTACTACTTCAAAATATTAAGATGTACATTAGGCAACTAAATATTATAAGACAGAAAGAAACAGGAAATGATTGCCCATCCACAGGAAAAAGACAAAAATCCAAATCCATAATGAAGACAAGACTTTAGACATATTTTAGACAGAGTTTTAAAATATGACCCTCAATAGGCTCAAGAAGATGAAAAATGAAAAAGAACTAAAGCATGTAAGGAAAACAATAGATGGATAATTTGAGAAAAACAAAAGAGAGAAAATGTAAAATGGAAACAAATAGAAATACTTAAGTCGATGACCACAAATAACTGAAATGAAAATTCCATAGATAATTTTTTCTTTCCTGATAACAAATATAATTTACAATCAATTCTATTACTCAAAGAAAAGTTTTCAAATATGTATCAAAAAAGATAAAATTTTATTATTTATTGTGGCAGATTGAGATACTTTATGATTTCCAAAAGAGAGATTATGTTTGTAAACTGGTCTGTTCCTCTGGGCTTGATACCTTTTGATTGATTTAAATTCAAAGGCATTACATTTACCTGATTAAATCAAGATTAAGACATTGATTTGACCACATCATTAGTGAGTTCAGGGTTGATTCCCAGCCTGCTTGGTGGGCTATATAAACAGATGATCAGTCAGTAACACAGAGAATTAGATACACAGAAAAAGACACTACAGAAGAGAAAACTTGGTTTTATTATTGGAGCCCTGGGGAGATATGAGACATTTGCCTAACAGTTTACAGCTGACCTTGTGAAAAGAATACAGCAGCTGAGAAGTCATGACAGGTAAGCCTTATGCCAGCCTACAGATGAAATTGGAATAATCTTGGCCCACAGAGCCTTAAGAGGAAAGAGGAAGGCTGAACTCTCACAGATATCAGCAGCCATCTTGTGTCAACACATGGCAACAGAGTTTGGGTGAGAAAATACCTCTTATGGTACCTAGAGTTGAACTCTTTAGGGCCTTGCAACTTTAAGCTTCTACCCCAAATAAATACCCTTTATAAAAGCCAAAAGATTTCTGATACTTTGCATCAACACAACTTTGCTGACTAATACAGATTTTGGTACCGGGATGTGGAGTATAGTCTGACACAATTACCCAAAATGTTGGAATGGTTTTATAAATGGGTAATGTGTATGTTTTGGAGGAATTGTGAGATGCTTGATGGAAAAGTCCTAGACTGCTTTTAAGAGACTGTTGATAGGAATATGGAGTCTAAATTTATTTCTGATAAGACCACAGAAGGAAATAATTAAAGTATTATTGGAAATTGGAGGAAAAGCAATCTGTGTTTTAAAGTTGCAGAGAAATTAGAAAGATTAATTTCTGATGTTATATTGAAGGCAAGATTTAAAAGGTATGAACTTGGACATTTAGCCAAGGAGATTTTCAAACTAAATGTGGAAAGTACAGCCTGGCTTCTCCTTGAAGCTTGTATCAAAATGTTAGAAGAAAGAGATAAGCTGACAACTGAATTGTAGGGCACAAATAAAACAGAAAATGATTCTGGAAATTCCATGCCTCTGGAAATCAAGCCCCCAGATGATAATACTGCATTTGAGGAATTAACTAAACTTGGAACTTCTAAGCCAGGACTGAAAATGCAGCTGTTCAGGAAAGAGTTGTGGAAAGTCTTACTGTCTGATGACTTGGATCCCTGCTTCCTGAATACTAAACCAACAAGCTACTTGTGAGAGCTGTATGAACAAAATCACTGTCAGCTTGGGCTAAAAGGGACATGTAGGGGAGATATGGAAGGTAAAATGTCTTTAAGAGGAAAACCATGGAAGCTGAGGTCTGGAATTAAGGCATCTCCTTTGGCCAAGAGAGGAATTCCACCTATGTGTACAGAGTGTGAGTTTTCCCTGGCATTTGAAGAGGGTGGATGCTCCAGCCTGCTGTTCATAGATAATTTTGCTGCACTAGTCTACAGAGAGGGTGGAGCACATTCCCCAAGGGTTGGGGAAAGACAGGTCAACACCCTAGTACTCTGAGACTGGTGGGCCTCTTCCCCATAGGTCGGGGAGTGTGAGGTCTACAACCCATTGCTTTGAGTGGGTTGGGCTTGTCTGCCATAGATTAGGGAAGGTCATATCATGAACTCATCATTCTGAAAGGGCTGAGCTTGTACGCCAGAGATAAAGGAGAATGTTGCTACCACCTCCAATAATAAGTAAGTTGATAGTGTACCCAAGAGATTGAGGAAAGAGTGGCCATCAACATAATGTTCTTGGAGGGTGAGGTCTGAAGCTCATTTACCACCCAGAGGCTTGATAAGGGTGGAACCAAGAAAATGGCCTTTGGGCAAGCCTGTTGAAATAGCCCCTCATGAGGCCCCAGGGAAGATAAGCCATCATCATAAGAATGACTCTCAGACTTTGAAATCTAATGGAGCATGCCCTGCAGGTTTTCAGAACTTTATGGGACCAGTGACTCAGGTTTCCTTCCCAAATTCCTCTATGGTAATGCAAATGTTTATTCTATGCCTGCATCTTTGTATATTGGAAGCAGATAAATTTTTCTGTAAGTTTTACAGGTCTACAGCCAGAGGGAAATTTGTCCCAACAGAAACTGTATTTGTTTAAATCTATTGTGATATGATTTTGTACTTAGCATTGTTATTGATTTAAGGGTTTTTAAAACAGTACTTTAATGTCTTTTTGGATTTCAAAGGGTGGAATTTAGCAGTTTGATAGTATTTATGAATTCCAAAAAGAGATATGGGTTATGTCTGTAAACTGGTCTGTTTAAAATGGTCTCTTTCTCTGGACCTGATACCCTTTGATTGTATTAGATTCAGCTGAGATGTCTTTGATGAAATTATTTTAAGATTAGGGCTTTGATTCAACCACATCAGTAAGATGTAACTCAGATTAATTTCTTGGATGCTTGGTGGGCTTTAAAAATGGACACTTACCCAAGAAGACCCTCAGAAAAGAACATACACAGAGGAAGATACAGAAGAGGAGAGAACTTGGTCCTGCCATGTGACAGAAAAAAAGACTGAAACAGCTAAAGCCCTGGGAAGAGAGATAAGACCTAAGACAACTTATGGCTGAGAGTGGAAGAGGCTAGGCCCACATAGCCTCAGGAGGAAGAAGGAAGGAGAGGCCAGGCAGAGGTTGTACACCGTCTTGCTTCAACAAATGGCAGCAGACTTTGGTAAGGAAGCAACACTGGGTTGGACTCTTTAGGGCCTTGTAACTGTAAGTTTTGACCCCAAATGAATACCCTTAATAAAAGCCAACCAATATCTGGTATTTTGCATCAGCACCCCATTGGCTGAGTAATATGTGGTGTTCAACATTGGTCTATAATTGCTCTCAGAGAGTATGATCATATCATCCCCCAGAAAAACAATTTTCTTCCTACCACACTTAGTGACTGGATAAGAAATCTTGTAGTTAAAGAACAGCACCCTTGTTACAGAACAATTATTTCCCAAATATATGTCAATAATTCTAACTTCTGGTCATTAACAAATGGCCTTCTTTTCATTCTGGCTACCAACCAGTACATATTGAAGTCATTGTAGGTTCAAGATCAGATCCAGATTTTCAAAGCATCATAGGAGGTAGGAGCAACAGACCCCCTGAGACCATTGAGTCTTTTGTCATGCCAGACTCAAAACATAGCACTCACAGAAAACAGGAAGTGGCTAGAGTTAAAACATATATATTAAAAGGAGGCATCAGTGATTGAAACTGGGTCCTTGAACATGCAAATTTCGTTCTCAATCACTGAGCTACATGTGTTCACAATGATATAAACTATTGATAACTCCAAATTCTGCAAATTGCAAATGGAAGTCATCAAATTCCTGACAGGAGAAATAGAGATAGAGAACTAATGTTAAGTAGAGAGCTGATTTTCTCTGAGTGTCATTCTCATTGGGTGCTCATAAATTCATTTATCCATTACTAGAGAAGCACTGAATTCTTCCTTGATTCCATGTAAAAGGAACAATCAACAAATAGATTCAGATGAGATAAAGCAAACAAAAAATACAGCATGACAGAAGAGGGAATACAACAACATGATGAAAATTCTGCTTCATTTTCTAGAGCTCATTCCCTGCTTACAGTAGGAAATTAATTTTTTTGGTATTGATTAATATTTGCTGTCTTGAATTACAGAATTCAATGGAACTACACAGAGTCTATTTTTAGAGAAATTTATTTCTTTTATTTTTATTTTTTATTTTTTAAATATATATTTTATTAGAGAGGTTGTAACCTTACAAAACAATCATGCCCATGTGTGGAATTCCCATACAAAACACTTCCACCAATACACTATATTGTTGTGGAATATTTATTACAGATTATGAAATAATATCATCAGGCTAGTACCACTAACTATGGTCTATTATGTAAATTTGGAATATTTTTTCCATACCCCTCTATTATGATCACAGTATTTCTTAGGCATTGATGTAATAATACTACAGTTTAATGTTTACTATAGTCCATAGATTACATTAATTGTATTTTCCTATGCTTCTTCACATTCTTGCCACCTTGCAATAATGACATAAATTTGTTCTAGTTCATAGGAGAACATTCTTGTATTTTTGCATTAACCACAATTCTCATCCACAAATTCATTTTCAAAGTAGATTTTAACATGGTACCATAGTATTTTTTTGCTATTCAATAACATGAATAGGTTACCTTCTATTTGAAAATTATGTGTCCCATCAAAATTTCAAAGATGTAAGGTGTTCATTCTACTCTGAGTAAATTTAATGTTTCATGAATGAGTACTCTGCAATTTGTTTTTTGTCATACTGAGAGGCATATATGTGACAAAAACCAGTGTGTGCATAATATCAAAGGATTAGGGATGACTAATAAGCAAATTCCACCTGATGGAAAGGTGGCATAGATCTGAGAGGACATGGCAGTTAAGAAGAACTGTGAATTACATGGATGGATGCCAACATAGTGGATGGAATTGGAATTGAGTAGGTGGAGGACACAGTGCAAAGAAAGCAAACTTTGGATAATTGTGTGGATCTCTGTTAGACATCTGTCTCTGCAGGAACCAGTATAGGAATTGCCTAAGATTTTCAGAAATTTCAGGGCAGATGTATTACTCAGGCATGACCTAACTTTTGTGAAATAAGGACTAAGAACAAAATCCAGGGAAATAGTTGAAGGTTTATGAGTGTGTAGGTAAAAAGGCCTGAATTAGAGAGACATGAAAATGAAGGGAGGAACTCTATCAACATCACAGGCAAGGTGCTGTGTGGCTGATTATGTTTGAGGGATGAGGAAAAATGAGGAGGAAAAAAAAATGTTCAAATTGTTTGAATAATTGAATTTATATATTTTCAAATAGATATCAAAATAAAAATTAGACGTTGAGTCATTAAAAATGTTTATATCCACCTTGCAGAAGAGATTATTGAAAATTTGATATATGATTTCTATGTGTTCACATATAGATATGGATATATGGAGATAAGTTCTGCATATTAGACAAATGCATTGAATGTATTTCAGTGAAAATAATACATAATTTAATATTTTTAGGTTTTATTTCAAAAGATAATAATCAACTTTAATCCATCCATAATTATACTGCCAAAAAATATTTCTTATATTGTGTATATATTTCTCAATTTTATAAACACATGTACAATCACAAAAAAATTTATACTATTTATGCATACATGTATGAGTATATACACATACACATAAAATACTTAGGATCCTATGAAACGCATCTCAAATTATGTAATGATAACTTCCTCTTACCAAAATATTTTATTAATTATATCATGTCTTTTTTCATATTTTTTCTTCCTGTCACTCTTCCTTTAACTTTACTTCTACTTTGAGTGGTTTAAATAATTTTCATTTCCATTCAGATCCATAATGCTGTGTTGAAATCTGTTTCCAAAGGTTATGTCAAACATATTATTTTCATTATTGTATGGGTACATTTAATGGTATATTAATTAGAAAATCATTAATTATACTCAGGTTGTGCTAGTTATTTCTTATGTTTTAACATATTCTCATATTGTTACAGTTCTTTATGAATTTAGTTCATCCATTCATCAGTATTTATCTTAATGCACTGAGATGTTAGATAACACGTTCAGAAATCCTTCCTTTTCACAGTTTCATTATTACAGCTATATTACAACTTTTTTTGTCTTGTGTGCTAATTGCCATTTCTGGTCAATTGTATTATACTGAAACTACCCTTGGACTAGAATCACATTATTATGGTAAGATTTTAAATATTTTGTTAATATATATTTCTTTATATAAATGATTTTTCTTAAAATTATTAATATTCCTTATTGATTTTTCTTTATAAATTTCTGAAAATGGCCATCAATAAGTCATAAAAAGAACTATTTCACTATCATTATAATGTTTGATGGAAGAATTTATTTATAACATTTGTTTTGTTCTAAAAACGTATATTCTTCATTCATTCAAGTCTTTTGTATCTGTACCATAATATAAATTTTCTTCCCCCCCAAGATGGCTCCCTCATCTGTTTGCTCATTGTCTACAAGCTGCATACTAATTTTTTTCTTTAGAATGAACCAAAACTGGAACCTGCCATGTGGGAAGCAGTTGCCCAACTGCTTGAGCCACATCTGCTTCCTGTTCATTTTTTTATGTTTGTTGTGCTCACTGTCTGCTCATTGTTTGCTCATTGTCTTCCTCATTGTGTGGTCATTGTTTTTGCTCAGATGTCTGCTTGTTGTTTGTTTGTCTTCTTTAGGAGGTTCTGAGATCCAAACCTAGGATATCCCGTGTAGAAGGCAGGTGCCCAGCTGCCTGAGTTAATCTGCTCCCCCATAATATAATTTTAAGTGTTGTTTATATAATCTGTTCAAGAATGAGATTAGACAATTAAACACATGGATTCTACATACACGTGGAAGTCATGTTCATAGAATATGCTGATTTAGTTATGTAAGAGGATTAGAGGTGGTGGCTGAAGATGAGTATGGTAGGGAGGATATGTAGGTAATGACTGCAACTGTGCAGTAATCAGAGATATAAGACAGCCAGAATTATCAAAACACTGGTGCCCTTTTCACTGTAGAGTGGTTCCTCCTGCCTATATCGTATGATCACTATTTGGCCACCTATTGACCCCTGAGGTACTCATTATTTATGGACAACAGGACCTGGGTCAACCTGGCAGTTCAATCACAGATTGGTGGTTTTCTCTAAGTGGGAGATGTGCTAATTTTGCTTGCCCCATTGACCTTCTTCAGTCCTTACATCATTGCCCATTTCTTTTGTGACTTCTTCTCACTCATGAAACATTCCTGACACCACAATAGTGGAGAAGATGACCTTTTCTTCACTTATATTACTGTTTCCTTTCATTTGGACTTTATTTAATCTTATTGTTTCAGTCTGGCTATCATTTTAATAATTTCTTCCTCAAGAGGCATGCACAGAGCCTTTTCCACCTGCTCATGTCACTTGACTGTTGTGAGTTTTATGGTACCCTGGGTGTGGTTTACATGACACATGAATCAGAAACAATATTCAACCTGAAGAAAATGTTCTGAAGAAAGGAACAAAACTCCAATGGTTAACATGTAACTAGGATTAGAAAAGAGTACGTTCTAAGGAGTTTAGCATTTGGGGCAGAACTTGCAGTGTATGGGTGTTTTTGTTCGCTAAAGCTGCCAAAGCAATATACCAGAAATGGGTGGTTTTAATAAAGGGAATTAATTTTTTGTAAAACCTTGTGTCAATGGTGTGAAAGTGTCCAATTTAAGGCACCATCAGAAATACTGTCTCATGGACTCCTACCATGTGGTGAGGCACTATGGCAGCTGATTTCTGCCAAGGTACCTGCCTTCCCATCCAGGGTCACCTTCTTGAGCTCATCTATGGGTGATCAGGCATATGGCTTGTCTCTTTCTGGGCTTCATCTCTTCAGCTTCAGCTGTTGTACTTTGAGACTTAGCTCAGCTGTGCGCAATCAAGCATTTGACAAGGATCATTTCTTCCACTTTGATCTGATCCCTGAGCCTAGTGTTTTGGAGGCCTCTGTCCATGCCCCTATGCTCCCCTGTTTCCAGCCTCCAGCCTCTCCCTCAGCTGCAAATGACTCTGGTGTCCTCTTTCACATGACAAAGTAAAAGTGGCAGCTGTCTTTCTTGGTGTGTTTTTGCTTTCAGTTCTCTGATTATATAAGCCTCCAGCAAGAGGGCAGAGACCCAAACTGGGTGACATTTCACTGATGTTGACATATCAAAGGCCCTAAAGTGATTTAATCAAGTGATCTAATAAAAATATCCCTCAACTGAATCTAATGCTGTTAAATGGCCCCACACAAAGAGGAATGGATTAGTTTAAGAACTGATCTTTACTTGTATTCAGAGAAAAACTTCACATTGTTATGCTCTATACACCCTTTTGAATCCCAAAAAGATGTGTTCTTTCCATATGCACAATACATTCATTATATCTTGCATGCATAATATCTGACTCTCCATAATATCTGACACAGAGACACAACCCACTCAGAACAGTGGGGTTGTAAACTAACTTTCCCCAATCCCTGGGGGATGTGTCCAACCCTACTAGTTACCTGGCATGGCTGAACACCTTCTGAAAAGAAGGAAGAAGTCCAAACCTCTCTAAGCCATGGGGTATACTCAAACCCTCCACACACATGTGTGTGGTCCCTCTATTGGTGCAAGAAGATATATTAAGTCCAGACCTCAGGTTCCATGATTTTGCTCTTGAAGACATTTTTCCTTCCACCTGTCCCTTTCCTGTCCCTCTAAGTCTAGGTCGACAATGGTTTTGTTCATACATACCTTGCAAATAGCTCATTGGTTTTACATGCAGTTCACAGAGGTCTCAAATGACAGACAATAAGACTTTTCACATTTTCTTACTGGATAACTGGATTCCCATTCCTGACTTGTAAGGAATGCGCTGCCTGGTTTCAAGTTCATTTATGTTGTGACATGCAGTTCTATTCTCTGGGGACTTTTTCTGGAAGCTCAGAATTCTCCAAACCATCAATTTCTGGTTTCTTTGGGTCCGGGATTTCATTTCTCAGTTTATTTCTTTTCTCTATCATTTTACTATAAGCTGCAAGAAGAAGATAGGCTGCACTTTCCACATTTAGTTTGGAAATCTACTCAGCTAAAAGTCCAAGCTCACAACTTTCAAGTTTTGCCTTTCATTTAACATCTGGAGTCAATTTTGAAGTTTTCTAAAGGTCTTAAACAAGGATTGCCTTCCTTCCAGTCATCATTTCTGTATAAGTCCTCATTAAAAGTAACTTTATGGTCTATTTTCCCACCAACAGTCTCTTCAAAATGATCTTGGCCTTTTCTATCAAGCATTTCACAATTCCTCTAGAATCTACCCCTTAAACATTTATAAAACTGTTTGAACAGTTTGGGGACTTGCAAACAGCAGCACTCCACTCTCTTGGCACCAATTTCTGCTTTAGTTTATTAAACTGTCAATACAATATATGAGAAATTGCTTATTTTATATAAAGGGGATTTATTTTTGGTGAAATCTTACAGTTACAAGTCTGTGAAAACATCCAAATCAAAGCATCATCAGAGAAACTGTTTCATTGATTCCTGCCATATAGTGAGGCAAAATGGCACCCGATCCCAGCAGAGGCCTTTGCCTTCCTCTCCAGGCTTGCCTACCTTTTGACCTCATCTGTGGGTGATATGGAACATCTCTTTTTGGGCCTCCTCTCTTCAGCTTTGGCTATTCTGCTTTTGCCACAAGCTCAGCTGTGGGCATCAAGCACATTGCAGAGTTCATGTTTCCAGCTATGAGTTGCTCCCTGGACCTAGCCCCTTGGGGGGCTCTTTCTATACTCCTGTGTGTGACAGTTTCCATCCTTAGGCCTCTTTCTCAGCTGTAACTAATTCTGATTTCCTCTTTCATGTGGCAATGTAAAAGTGACAGCTGTCTTTCTTTGTGTGTTTCTGCTTTCACTTCTATACTTATAGAAGCCAGGAAGAGGGCAGAGACCCAAACTGGGTTGTGCATCACTGACATAGTCCAAAGTCCCTAAAATCATTTAATCAAGGAGTCTAATCAAATGTTACTTAACAGAGGGTCTGTGCTGTGGGTGCATGGAGAGAGAAGCTTGGGTAATCCAGCAGGGGGCAGATTGACGGTGTGGAGCGATTGGTGGAGATTCATGAGTTTTGAGACTGCGTGTAGTGGTTAACACAGATGGCTGAGCCCCACCCACAGGGAAAATGGCTGGTTGAAACCAAGAACCCAGCACACGTGACTCCTGTTCCCGGTGTGAGGGAGGATACTCTGAGGGAGGGAGGGCTCTGACAGAAGCTGGAGAGGGGTTTGCATTCTGTGGATTTGGCTGCCTGGACCCCCTCATATCTTTGGGGAGCAGATAAGCTGGTTTGAAACAGTGCTAGGCTGTGGGGAGAAGCAAATCTGATGAGGAAACCTGATTTACCCAGCAGCCCACTGACACTGAGGCCTGGCCCCAGAGGGGGCGGAGTCAGCCAATTTTATATCTCTGCACTGAGAAGCATCAGAACTTCAGCTGCCCTGGGGAGGCCAGGAAGTGGGAAGGGCTTGATTAGTTTCCACAAGCCTATTTAGGGTCCTCACGGTGAATGGGGTGATCTAGCAGAGGACTTCTTTTGGATCCCTTATATCATGAAAAAAAAAGAAAATAAAAAGAAAACAGTCACTTTACAAAATGAATTCCTGTTCTTAATTTAGTATAATACTGAAAATCTGCCTCAAACCCTGCAGATAGAACCCTTAAGGGAAATTGATAAACGCAAGCAGGCTGAGAGGATCCACAAGGACCCTAGAAGGAGCATTTCCTCCTTAGCTTTGTTTGACTCCTTGCTTGTGTGGTAGCTTGGTTTTTCTCTGTTTATTTGTTGTCCCTTGGTTTTTTTTCCTCTTTCCTTCCCCCTTTCTGTTTTCCTTCATTTTTTAAAAATTAGGTGCTGCTAGCTTACCTCTTCTTTGGTGTGCTTCTTCTTCAGTGATTTCCCATTCTCTGTCTTTACTGATATTGGATCCCAAGCTATCTCTTATCCTTCCTTCATCTCTCTGCGTTCTTCTTTCTGCTGTGGTTCTTAGACACCACAATTTTTCATTAGCCCACAACTTAAAGGATTCAATTTCTATTCTATCTGTTTTGTTTTCTTCTTTTTAAATTAATATTAGCTATTTCCTTTTAGCCCTTTCTTTACTCTCTCCCCATCCTCATCATTTTAGCCTTCTAAATCATTATATATATATCCCCTTATTTGGTTTCCCAGTCCATTGTAGGTACTCCACTTTTTTTTCCTATTACTCTCCACTGCCACACAAGTTAAATATTCATTTCACTAAGTCCTATTTGGCCCCTCTTCTAAATTTTATCAATATTACTATAATCCTTCCTCCTTTCTCACATCTTTTGATTCCTGTGGCACTAATTTTTTGCCTTCAAGGTAAAATAGGAAGAAGCAAGGAAAAAAATAAGAAAAAAGGTAAAAAAAAAAAACAAATTTCACGCACACACAGAACCACTAACTAAATAAAACTCTAGAGGAGAGAGAGAAGCTAATCAGCTGAACAATCCCAGCAAGGTAAAATGATGACTAGAGGGCAACAAAAAATTACAAACCACACTGAGAAACAGGAAGACATGGACCACTCCAATGAACAAACTAAAAACCAGGAATACATGGAGAACATCAAACAACTAATCAAAGATTCCCAAACAAATATCATGAACCAAGTTAATGGAGTGAAGGAAGAGATTAAGGATATAAAGAAGACACTGGGAGAACATACTGAAGATATTGTAAACATACTCAAAAAGATAACAGATATGATGGTGATAAATGACACAACACAAGAAATAAAAAAGATGCTGGATTCACAAAACAGCAAATTTGAACATGCAGAAGAAAGAATTAGTGATGTGGAAGACAATAAAGCTGAAATCAAAGAGATAGTAGAACAGATAGACAAAAAAATAGAAAAAATCTATCAGGGACTGAGGGATATAACTGACAATACAAAATGTACAAACATACACATGGCAGGCATCCCAGGAGGAGAAGAGAAAGGAAAGGGAACAGAAGGAGTGTTGAAGGAAATAATGGCTGAAAATTCCCAACCCTACTGAGAGAGATGGATGTGCAGATCCAGGAAGCAAAGCATACCCAAACAGTATAAATCCCAACAGGCCAACTCCAAGACATATACTTGTCAAAATTTCCAATGCTCAAGACAAAGAGAAAATACTCAAGACAGCAAGAGAAAAGAGAACATACCCATAAAAGGGAAGCACAATAAGATTAAGTGCTGATTTCTCATCAAACCATGGAGGAATGAAGACAGTGGTATGATATAGTCAAAGTACAAAAAGAAAAAAACTTCCAGCCACGAATTCTCTACCCAGCAAAACTGGCATTCAAAAATGATAGAGAGTTCAAAATATTCAGATAAAGAGAAATTAAGAGAGTATCTCAATAAGAAACTGGCACATCAAGAAATACTAAAGGAAGTTCTACAAGTTGAAAGGAAAAATCAAGGGAGAGTTGGAGCAGAGTTTAAAAATATCTAAAAAAATAAATAACACACAAAAACAAAACAACACATGACATACATTAATCCAAAGAAAATATGGCTGAAGTAAGAAATTCATTGCGAGTAGTAACACTGAATGTTAATGGATTAAATTCACCACTCAAGAGACACAGACTGGCAGAATGGATAAAGAATCCCTTCAACCCAGGGAAGTTCATAGCCATAAATTCATATATTAAAAAAGAAGAAAGAGCTAAAATTGAAGACCTAACTGCAAATTTTGAGGAATTGGAAAAACAACAACAAACTAAACCTAAAGGAAGTAGAAAGAAGAAAATAACAAATATTAGAGCAGAACTAAAAGAAATAGAGAATAAGAAAGCACTAGAAAAAATAAACAAAACCAAAAGCTGGTT